>JBBGZY010000358.1:2157500-2297500 GCA_037952925.1 Lithobates clamitans
ATGTCACAAGTTTTCAACAGGGATGTGAGTATGATCCACTCTCATACTGCTTGCACTGTGGAGTTTAAGAAGTTACTTCATGCTAGCAAGGATGAAACGAGGATTTGGTGGGACTTGACAGGTCAAAAACAGTATGTTCATGAGAAAATGATCCCTCGTGGCTTAAGGTTGAAAAAGATACCATCCACTGTTTATTCAGATTCCTTTGTAAAGGAATGGAACAATATATTATCAGACTGCTCTTTGGAATTAATGAAGTGAATCATAACATATGAGGAGACTGCATTGCAAACCGCAACTTTGGAAGCACAGAAGTGTAGAGCCTCTTTTGATGAATACATACATTTACCTATATATGAAGATCTGAATAAAAAATTGCAAGATATGGTGGACAATTTGGAGAAGGAAATTATGAACACCAAACGATCCAAGTATTTGTGTGATGTAAAGGAGTGATTGTGTCTATGAATGGGGTAGATGGGATCAGAATGCTACTTCCACTCCTCATTCAATTTTGAAAAAGAGGAGAAAATACAAATATAGGAGATATGGTAATAAAAGAAATGTCAGCTTTAGTTTATCAGAAGCATCTGATGTACAGTCTGAGCTATCAGAACAGGAATTATGTATACCCCTTTCAGACTCTAGAAGTTCAGTCAATACGTTTTTTTCACGTCAGGGGGATAGTGGACAACCCCCGAAAAATGAGACTTCACGGGGCTATTTCAAGATAGCCAAACAGAAAAAAGGGCAAAAAGAAAAAAGAAGTGATGGGGAGGCAGGAGAGGAAAGAAAAGAAAAGAGATACCCTGTATGGCAAGTAGTGCAGAAGAAATAAATAGTAACTCCCAAGTTTCAAATGTGGTTAATATTTCAGGCTTCCCTTTGACAGATGCAGACATGTCCTTATTGTACCGGGGTATATCCTTTTCCCCCACTTTTCAATATATTTTTCACACTATTGGACATCAATAGATTTGTTAGAAATGTATTATTAATAAAGCATTTTGCAGATACAGATACCAGTATTGTGGAATATGTTTTGGAAGATAGTGATGGGGGGGGGTTCGGATGTCCCTTTTCAGAGTGATAATCATTTGTTCAGGGATATGCATGCAAAGCTTGTTTTGGAACAGCTCCAATCAGAGTCTTCCCAAGGTGTGTCTGGTACTCCCAGCAGTGTTCTAACGAGAGGGGATGAATATTTTTACTCCATTCATACCAGATGCACTGCTGTGGAGGTATCCCAAGACCTTATGGAAAAGGAACTGATTCTTGTGATAAATAACAAAGAGAATTTAACAAAATGGGAACGGTTGCAACTATGAATCTAAAAAGGAATAAAAATCTAGTTATATGGGAAGCTGATAAAGGGGGTGCGGTAGTCATACTTAACAGCACACTATCGTCAGGAAGCATTGAGACAATTGGCCAACACTGATGTATATCGCCCACGATAACAAAACCCTACACATTTGTTTAAATCTGCCCTAATGGATCTTATTGAGAAGGTTAGGTCAATAGGTGTTTTGGCTGATAAAACTGCTGAATTTTTGGTAGTAAAGGACCCAGTTCTCCGGTGTTCCATCGCCTACCTAAGATTCACAAACCCTCTGTTCCTATACAGGGATGCCCCATTGTAGCGGGTATAGGTTCCCTTTTAGAACCCCTTAGCGAATGGGTGGATTTACATTTGCAACCACTTGTAGGGAGGCCATCTGGGTTATATTCAGGACACAGGTCATGTTTTATCTCAAATGGAAAATATCCAATGGGCAAATCAATATGTTTGGGTGACTTTAGATGTAGTGGCCCTTTATTCGTCTATTCTGCATCATTTGGCCATCACAGCAATACAACATTATCTGACTAAGTACAGTAGTTATTCTTCAGATCTTTAGAGCTACCTTTTGATATGAATTGAATTCTTGTTGACACATAACTGTTTTCTTTTTGATGATTCTTTTTATTTACAGTTATGCAGCGCCTCTATGGGAGGCAAATTTTCACTATCATTAGTGAATTTATTTATGGGGTGGTGGGAGGAGTGTGTTATCTTCTCGCATAATAACCCCTTTTTATCAATTTGATCTGGTATTCTTTTCTTTGGTCTCTTCATTGACGATCTGATGATCATTTGGGACACCCAGGGAACCCCCTTTGATCTTAATATTTTAATATTTTATTTTATTATTTTATATTCTTTAAATCTTAAATTTATAGGTTCCTCTGACCCTTTTTCTATGAATTATCTCAACATTACATTACAAGGTGACTCTGAAACTTCTAAAGTCCTAACAACTACTTTTAGGAAGTCCTGTGCGGGTAATGCCACCCTTGTAGCCAGCAGTTGCCACCCTACTCATACGATAAGTGCCATCTGTAGGGGAGTTTATCCATGCAAAGAGAAACTGCTCTACTGACCTTTCTTTTTCCAGTGAGTGTGAGGTTGTCAGAGACAGACTCTCCAATCGGGGTTACCCTCAATGGAGTATAGATAGGGGACTTAATGTCGCTTGTCATAAACTCGGCTAGGTTCGGATAGCTCCGCTCGGGACTACGAGTGGAGCCGAAAGTGAACGAGAGCTGCCGGAAAGAGCCGAGGACCGGCTCTGTGTATTTCGGCGCCGGCGGCGCCATTTTCAAATCGCGGTCGGCGATTTTAAAGCCCAGGACAGGGGATCGAAGGCTGCACTGGGAAAGGCTGCACTGGGGAAGGCTGCACTGGGAAAGGCTGCACTGGGAAAGGCTGCACTGGGGAAGGCTGCACTGGGGAAGGCTGCACTGACATGGCTGCACTGACATGGCTGTACTGACAAGGCTGCACTGACAAGGCTGCACTGGGGAAGGCTGCACTGACATGGCTGCACTGACATGGCTGCACTGAGAAGGCTGCACTGACATGGCTGCACTAACAAGGCTGCACTGACAAGGCTGCACTGGGGAAGGCTGCACTGACATGGCTGCACTGAGAAGGCTGCAATGATGGGCATTTAAATGTAAGTTTTTTTCCCTTCAACTTCCCTCCTAAAAGTTTTTTTTTCCTTAAAATTCCCTCCTAAATTGGGGTGCGTGTTATACGCGGGTGCGTGTTATACGCCGATAAATACGGTACTTTAAAATGTGTATTTTATTATGTTTGTGTGACATAATAATAAAATATTTGCCTATAGGAGCTGTTTCATTATTTTTAAAGTGAAACATTAAAGAGGAACTTTACTCTCTCTTGTTCAAAATTTTTTATTTTTGAAATATGAAATAATAACAAAAACAATGAATCCAACAATTTTCAGAATATTATTCTATATTGCAGAAAATACAGGTAAATATAATATGCTATGTTTATAACTGGTAGAGAATGATCCATGTTAAGAGAGACTTTTACTTTCAAGGTGTTATAATAAACTTTCCGTGTAATAATAAAGTAATAAATTGTCATAAGTAGATATAATGTTTTCTAGTTGAAAGTCTCAATAAGTTAGAGTTAACATGGACATATTTAATGTAATGTTTTGTATCTATCTACATGAGTGAGAGGGTGTTAATTACCATGACGAGAGAACTTGATTGTCAAAGTTATCTGGTATGCAATGATTGATCTATAGTTTCCAAAAATTGTCAAACTTCTTCAAATTCTCTGTATCTAAAGTGTTCATCTTAGCATGTATAAATGATTGATTCATTCTAAGCTTGGTTTCAGTCATGTTCAATATAGGTGTTTTCCATGCGTTAGCTATTGTCTGCTTTGCGGCTGTCAAGAATATAAGGAGTATTTTAAATTGTTTATGAGTGAGAAAGTCCGGTTTGAAATTTAGGAGAGCTGTTATAGGGTCTGGTATAATAGAACAATCAAACATTTTTGAGGCTATTAGAAAGACTTTCTCCCAAAATGTACGTACATGTGGACAATTCCACCAGATGTGTATATATCTACCTTGTTCAAGACGGCTACGAAAACAGAGTTGTCCTTTGCAAATTTAGCTATTCTAGCAGGAGCTAAGTCCCTCTGTGTAAGTACCTTATATGATGTTTCAACTGCCATTATGTTTGTTGAAGAAGATTTAGTATTAGACCATATATTAGACCATACCATTTAGCAACATATGATGGTATATTAGTATCTGATTTAGTGATCAGTTCAGAATAGAGTATTGAAATATGACTTTTAGCATGTGAATCCTTTAGACAAATTTGCTCAAACTGGGAGAGGGTGTTTATGGTATCATTAGTATTGAGGAGAGGTGTGTAAAAAATTTTGATTTGAAGGTAACGGAATATTTTGGATTGAGGGAGTCCAAAGGATTTGCATAGTTCTGGGAAAGGACGTATTGATGTTGCTGAAATTATGTCATATAGACAAGAGATGCCAACTTTAGACCAGGCTGTAAAAGTTCTGGGAGAAATCCAAGCTGGATAAAAGGCCGGGTTTTTATGAAAAGAGAGAAGTGGGTTATATGGAGATTGTAGGCCGTGTGAGGTCTTATGTCTATCACAGATAGATAGAGAGAGTTTATTAATTGGAATTTTTAATGTCTTACGATCAATAGGCCGTAACCATAGAATATTATTGAGAGGAAAAGGATCACAAACTATTGCTTCAATGGTTACCCACAAAGGAATCTCTACAATAGAGTGATATTTCCATAGTGCCAATTGAGCGGCCCTGTAATAAATCGAAAAGTCTGGAAAACCCAAGCCACCCATTGATTTAGGGAGGAATAAAGTCTTCCTAGGTAACCGAAGTTTGATTTTCCCCCAAGTGAATTGTATTGCTTTTTGTTGTATAATTCTAAGAAAGTAGGCAGGAATATGAATTGGGAGGACTCTGAATAAATATAAAAATGGCCATTTTTATTATATTGATTTTCCCGAACCAAGATATTAGTAGGGATGACCAATTATATAGCAATGTAGTAGTTGTTTTCAACAAAGCTGGATAGTTAGCAACAAATAGATCCGAGGGATTGGCAGTGAATTGGACACCAAAATATGGAAGGCTATGGTCAGCCCGTTTAAAGGGTAGTAAATCCTGTGATATTCGTTTCATCTTTTCAGTTAATGAGATGTTCAACGCCACTGATTTTTGAACATTCACTCTAAGGCCTGAAATGAGTGAAATTGTATGTAATATAACCATGAGGTTAGGGGCAGAAACTTGTGGCGAAGACAAAAATAAGAAGATGTCGTCTGCAAATAAGCATCATTTGTGGTTACATCCACCCAATTCAATACCCATGATGATAGGTTCTGTTCTTATATGTCGTGCCAAAGGTTCAGTGAGTAATGTAAACAAAAGTGGTGAGAGTGGACATCCTTGACGTGTGCCCATCTGTATACCAAACTCTTCTGATTTGTAACCTGCATATTTAATATAAGCTCTAGGTTTATGGTATAATGCAGAGATCCATTGCAAGAAATGTGGGCCAAAGCTCCATTTATTAAGGGTAAAGTGCTTATTGGACCATGATATCATATCAAATGCTTTCTTAATGTCAAGAGAGAGAAAACAGGTGGGAATACGACATATTTTAGCCGCATGTGACAAAAGGGTTGCACGTCTAATGTTATCACTAGCTTGTCGAATAGGGATGAAACCAACTTGATCGTGGTGTATAAGATTACCTATAATTTTGTTTAATCTGTTGGGAAGAATTTTGCCCTTCCAGAGTGACCTTCCAGGAGGGAATTGAAGGTGTCCCTTAAAACCGGCGATAAAGTATCCGCAAATGTTCAATAATAAAGAGCGGAAAATCCATCTTATTTAGTTTCAGATTCATAATAACATTGGTCACCTCATCAACTTTCACAGATTCCTCCATCATTTCCAATTGTGTTTTGGATAATGAAGGAAGAGAGATGTGAGAAAAAAAGTGCTTAGAGGAATCCAACTCATTGACAAATGCCCTGTAAGAATCAAGTAACGGCCTTCAGGATCTTTAATCTCTTTCAATAATGTAAATGAGGTGTTACGGTGAAATGCAATAAGCACACCACGTTGTTTTGTTGAAGCCGAGGCCATAAATACTTGGGAGTATATATTACTGAAGAATTTAAGGGTGGATTAAATGTGCTTCTTGAAAATATACTATATGTGTTTTCTTAGAAGCAAAGGAACAACAGGCTTTAGTATGTTTTTGTGGGATGTTAAATCCCTGAACGTTCAGGGATAGTATATTTAATGGAACCATGATATCAAAGAATCATTAAATATGGTAACACGCAATAATATACTGTATAAGAATAAAATTGCCTCCAGAAAAACGGGGATAAAGGAAGAGAAAAGGGAAAAGAAAAAAAAGCTCAAAAAAAGAATGTTGACTTGGAACATATGTAAGTTCATAACATATCCCCTGAGGGGAGGAAAGTCTCCCTCCAGGGGTTCATTGGCTACTGTCAGTTGTCTACTGGTTCAATAAGCAGCCAAGGGTAGCAAGAGGAACATCCCTGCAGAAAATGGAGAGCCAATCATGAAAATTGTACTTTTACAATATGTAAACAAGATTAAGAGCAAAGTAAATGCCCAAGCATGTATCATATGTTTGAAGACTCACAAAATATGAACACTGACATGGGATCCAGAATCCGAATGAAATTAGCCTTACGGGACAGGAACAAATAGTTATTGTATCATCTATTGCTAAAGTTATATAAGAAATATCTAATATGACTGAAGAAAGCAGAAAAATTGTTTAACCACTTCAGCCCCGGAAGGATTTATCCCCTTCCTGACCAGAGCACTTTTTACAATTTGGCACTGTGTCGCTTTAACTGCTAATTGCGCGGTCATGCAATGCTGTACCCAAACGAAATTTGCGTCCTTTTCTTCCCACAAATAGAGCTTTCTTTTGATGGTATTTGATCACCTCTGCCATTTTTATTTTTTGCGCTATACACGGAAAAAGACCGAAAATTTTGAAAAAAAATGATATTTTCTACTTTTTGTTATAAAAAAATCCAATAAACTCAATTTTAGTCATACATTTAGGCCAAAATGTATTCGGCCACATGTCTTTGGTAAAAAAAATGTCAATAATTGTATATTTATTGGTTTGCGCAAAAGTTATAGCGCCTACAAACTAGGGTACATTTTCTGGAATTTACACAGCCTTTAATTTATGACTGCCTATTTCATTTCTTGAGGTGCTAAAATGGCAGGGCAGTACAAAACACCCACAAATGACCCCATTTTGGAAAGTAGACACCCCAAGGAAATTGCTGAGAGGCATGTTGAGCCCATTGAATATTCATTTTTTTTGTCCCAAGTGATTGAATAATGACAAAAAAAAAATAAAAATTACAAAAAGTTGTCACTACATGATATATTGCTCACACAGGCCATGGGCATATGTGGAATTGCACCCCAAAATATTTTCAGCTGCTTCTCCTGAGTACGGGTATACCACATGTGTGGGACTTTTTGGGAACCTAGCCGCGTACGGGGCCCCGAAAACCAATCACCGCCTTTAGGATTTCTAAGGGCGTAAATTTTTGATTTTACTCCTCACTACCTATCACAGTTTCGGAGGCCATGGAATGCCCAGGTGGCACAAACCCCCCCCAAATGACCCCATTTTGGAAAGTAGACACCCCAAGCTATTTGCTTTGAGGCATGTCGAGTCCATGGAATATTTTATATTTTGACACAAGTTGCGGGAAAGTGACAAATTGTTTTTTTTTTTTTGCACAAAGTTGTCACTAAATGATATATTGCTCACACAGGCCATGGGCATATGTGGAATTGCACCCCAAAATACATTTAGCTGCTTCTCCTGAGTATGGGGATACCACATGTGTCAGACTTTTTAGGAGCCTAGCCGCGTACGGGGCCCCGAAAACCAATCACCGCCTTCAGGATTTCTAAGGGTGTAAATTTTTGATTTCACTCTTCACTGCCTATCACAGTTTCGGAGGCCATGGAATGCCCAGGTGGCACAAATCCCCCCAAATGACCCCATTTTGGAAAGTAGACATCCCAAGCTACTTGCTGAGAGGCATGGTGAGTATTTTGCAGCTCTCATTTGTTTTTGAAATTTTTTTTTTTTTCAATTTTCAAAAGTTTGTGACAAAAAGTGAGGTCTGCAAAATACTTTACGCCCTTAGAAAGCCTGAAGGCGGTGCTTGGTTTTCAGGGTCCCGTACGCGGCTAGGCTCCCAAAAAGTCCCACACATGTGGTATCCCCATACTCAGAAGCAACAGAATGTATTTTGGGATGTAATTTCACATATTTTCATGGCATGTTTGAGCAATATATCATTTAGGGACAACTTTGTGCAAAAAAAGAAAATTTGTCTCTTTCCCGCAACTTGTGTCACAATATAAAATATTCCATGAACTCGACATGCCTCTCAACAAATAGCTTGGGGTGTCTACTTTCCAAAATGGGGTCATTTGGGGGGTTTTGAACTGTCCTTGCATTTTATGCACAACATTTAGAAGTTTATGTCACACATCACCCACTCTTCTAACCACTTGAAGACAAAGCCCTTTCTGACACTTTTTGATTACATGAAAAAAATATTTTTTTTTGCAAGAAAATTACTTTGAACCCCAAAACATTATTATATTTTTTAAAGCAAATGCCCTACAGATTAAAATGGTGGGTGTTTCATTTTTTTCACACAGTATTTGCACAGCGATTTTTCAAACGCATTTTTTGGGGAAAAAACACACTTTTTTAAATTTTAATGCACTAAAACACACTATATTGCCCAAACGTTTGATGAAATAAAAAAGATGATCTTAGGCCGAGTACATGGATAACAAACATGACATGCTTTAAAATTGCGCACAAACGTGCAGTGGCAACAAAATTAATACATTTTTAAACGCCTTTAAAAGCCTTTACAGGTTACCACTTTAGATTTACAGAGGAGGTCTACTGCTAAAATTACTGCCCTCAATCTGACCTTCCTCACATGCATGGTGCAATTGCTGTTTACATTTGACGCCAGACCGACGCTTGCGTTCGCCTTAGCGCGAGAGCAGGGGGGACAGGGGTGCTTTTTTTTTTTTTCTTTATTATTTTTTTGCTTTTTTATCTTATTTTTAAACTGTTCCTTTCATTTGTTTTAAATCATTTTTATTGTTATCTCAGGGAACGTAAATATCCCCTATGATAGCAATAGGTAGTGACAGGTACTCTTTTTTGAAAAAATTGGGGTCTATTAGACCCTAGATTTCTCCTCTGCCCTCAAAGCATCTGGCCACACCAAGATCGGTGTGATAAAATGCTTCCCCAATTTCCCAATGGCGCTGTTTACATCCGGTGAAATCTAAGTTATAAAATGCTCGTAGCTTCCGGTTTCTTAGGCCGTAGAGATGTTTGGAGCAACTCTGGTCTCTGATCAGCTCTATGGTCAGCTGGCTGAATCACCGGCTGCATTCTCAGGTTCCCTGTTGAGACAGGAGAGCCAGAGAAAAACACGGAAGACGGTGGGGGGGGCATTCCCTCCCACTGCTTGTAAAAGCAGTCTAGAGGCTAATTAGCCACTAGGATTGCTTTTACGTGAAAGCTGACTGCTGGCTGAAAAGAATGATACCAAGATGATACCTAAACCTGCAGGCATCATTCTGGTATAACCACTCAAATTTGTGAATGGCGTACCTGAAGACAAAAAAATGATTAACAATAAAGCACAGTAAACGGTAAAGTATAAAAAAATTGCATACCTGAAAAGCAAACATGATAAAACATAATAACAATAAAACATTGCAGAATAGAATACAGTATAAAAGAGCAGAACAATAGAGAGAGAATAGAGAGAGAGAGAACAATAAAACGACAACTATTTTTTTTTATTTTATATTTTTGTTTGTGTTTTTTTTTTTTTTTTACACTTTTTTTTGTAACTGTAACTTTTATAACTGTAACCGGTTCCAGGTTCGGGTCTCTCAAAATGCAATGGCATCTTGGGAGAACCTGTGAAAGTGTGCCTATTCTGTGCAATGCTGTACCCTATGCTAACACTCAACTAGTGTATGGTAGCGTTCAAAACATTCACCAATGCAAAGACCAGGATTGTCAGGACAGGAGGGACAATAATAGCGGGTGTCACGCTTATATCTGCGCTTGCTGCAGACACAACAATCTTTTTGGAGGGGTTCGTTGGGTAGGGGTACTCGGGAGGACATAAAGAAACTGCCTCTCATGCAGCCGACTGCATTTGGTTGGGGATGTGAATGGGGGAAGTACGGGCTCTGCAGAAGCGGTGGGTTCCCAATTAGGATTGGCGAATGCAGCAGGAAGGGCATTATGGGCACGACGGGCCTGTGTTTGTCTTTTTGGTGGCAGCGGGACACTACTTGTGCTTGCCACCTCACCAGCTTGAACTGCACTTATGGGACTCGCCTTGTCACCAAGTGTTACTGCAGTGCTGGTTTGACGACGACCGGGGTATACTAGGCCGCTGGCGCTTGCCAGTTGACCAAAATGCTACCAAAAAAACTGTTAGCGATCGCAGGGATCAGGCCTGACTCTGCGAATGCTGCAGTTATGCATTTAGTGTTTTGTAAGTGACAGTGATCGATCGATACTGCACTTGGGTGGGCTGGGCTGGGCCAGACGGAGGGGCAAAACGCAGGTGCTAGCAGGTATCTGGGCTGATCCCGCTAACACTGCATTTTTGGGAACCCTAAACTGCTGGGGATGCCAGCATAGATCTGATCGAATCAGATATTGATTCGTTCAGATACTATACCACTAAGGGAGGTGTACGGTGCGTGCGTGGGTGTTAGCGCTACTGGCACTAACCTGACGCTGCCTGGGGCTGGTGCTTGCCAGTTCACCAAAACGCTACCAAAAAAACTGTTAGCGATCGCAGGGATCAGGCCTGACTCTGCGAACGCTGCAGTTATGCGTTTAGTGTTTTGTAAGTGACAGTGATCGATCGATACTGCACTTGGGTGGGCTGGGCTGGGCCGGGCAGAGGGGCAAAACGCAGGTGCTAGCAGGTATCTGGGCTGATCCCGCTAACCATGCAGTTTTGGGGACCCTAAACTGCTGGGGACGCTAGTATAGATCTGATCGGATCAGATATTGGTCCGTTCAGATACTATACCACTAAGAGAGGCGTATGCTGCGTGCGTGGGTGTTAGCGGTACTGGCGCTAATCTGACGCTGCCTGGGGCGACGCATATCACCGGCGGGCGATCAGGGGGCTAAACCGTTATTCGGTAATAAACGGCGGGTGCCCTGACACTATAAAAAATAAACGAACTAACCAGCGTCACTCGTAACGGTTATACGGTGATCAGTGGTGAAAGGGTTAACTAGGGGGCAATCAAGGGGTTAAAACATTTATTAGGTAGTATATGGGGGTCCCTGTCGCTATAAAACGCTGACGGCGAACCTAAATATTTACCTCCCTAACTAGCGTCACCAGTGACACTAATACAGCGATCAGAAAAATGATCGCTTAGTGTCACTGGTGACGGGGGGTGATCAAGGGGTTAAAACTTTATTAGGGGGGTTAGGGGAGTATCCTAGACCTAAAGGGGGCTAACACTTACTGCCCTACCACACTAACTGTCACAAACTGACACCATGCAGTAATCAGAAAAAAAAAAAACTGCTTGGTGTCAGTGTGACAGGGGGGAGGGGTGATTGGGGGGTGATCGGGGGGGGATCGGGGGTGTAAAGTATGCCTGGCATGTTCTACTGTGAGGTGTAGTGTTGTGCAACTCACTCAGATGTCTTCTCTCCTCGGCGCCGGAACGAAAACTGCCGACCTGAGGAGAGATGACATCACATCCCCTGCCTCTGTGTACTACACAGAGGCAGGGGACGATTCTCATTGGCTGGGAACAATCGCGAGGGGGGGCCACAAATGGATGACCTCCCCCTCATCTCAGATCGCTGCCAGACCAAAGCCGACCGCCTCGGGCACCGATCGGACCCCCCTCCCGCGGGAAGGCAATCACGTACCAGGTACGTGATTTTGCCTGCCCGTGCCATTCTGCCGCAGTATATTTGCGTTAGGTGGTCGGCAACTGGTTAAAAATGATAATTAATGACAATATCAATAACTTCTCTAGGGTTCGGAAGATAGGGGGTTGAAGCCATATATATATGAGAAGATAGAAGAAGGGACTCATTAGCATAGCCAAATATTCAATGGCAGAAATAGAATCAGAGGAAAGTCACGTGAAGAATAAATCTGAACGAGTGCATTCGATTGATCTCCCAGAAAAGGGGAGCCTTGGTGAGAAAAAAATTTCAGTCCATGAAATCAGCCGGATCCGGATCCGGACCCGGATCAGGAAATTGAAAGCCACTTCTTTTGTGCGGACTATGGTGTTCATTTCTTCTTGACGATACAGATGATTTACCAGAAGAAAGCGAGGTTGATCTTCGGCGGGTTTCATCAGGATCTTTGGTTGAGATCATCAGGCGCAGATTCTGTAATGTGGTTTGCAGATCATTTGTGCTGCGGCATGTGTATTTAGAGCCTTGATAAAAAAAACGCACTGAGAAGGGAAAACCCCACTGATAGCTTATTCAATTGTGTTGTAATATCTGAAGAAGTGGTTTCAACGCTCACCTTTTGTTGATGGTTAGTTGTGATAGGTCTGCAAACAGTTGGTAATTGTGCCCTTGGAAATGTAGAGATTCTTTATTTCTTGCTGCAGCAAGTAATTGTTCCTTTGTACGGTATGCTAAATGGAACTTAGCGATAATATCGCGAGGCAGACCTTCTATTTTTTTAGGTGTTATGGCTCTATGCTATTATTGTGACCTGCAAGTCAGTCACAGTTTCAGGAATCCCTCTAAATTAGAGCGCCTTGCGCGATTTTCATAATCTTCCAATCGTGTCTGAAGAACCGCAATTTCCTCTTTAAGGTTTTCAATTTCTTTTGAGTAATTCAGTGTATAATTCTCCATATCATCTACTCTAATTATAAGTTCAGACATGCGTTGACTCAGTTCCCTAATCTCTTTAGTGAGACTGGTGGTAATATGATCTGTGGTATTTTTTAATTATTTTTTTAAACAGATTTTCTATTTGTTTCAGTGTTACAGGGGCAGTCACATCATCTTGTGAGGTAAACTCAATATTCTCCATCTCCATAACATTTTTTCCTGAGAGGAGTTGAGATTGTGTGTGTGGCTTTAAGATTTTGTCATCCCTGTATGAGGCTGCTGAGGGGGACGGCTTCAGTGCCATTTTATCAGGCGGCACTGTTTTGCCATTTTTTGGCTTCATAAGAAGCCGTGTGTCCCCAGTAACAGCTCCGTAAAGTGGCAGGGAGCTGTGGGCACTTATAGGTAATGAATACTTACGGGTAGTTTACTCCTGCACAACATTGAGTGTCTTTTGGAACTATGAGGGAATCAATTTCTCTTCTCTTTCTACATAAAATTGTAGACAATAACAAAAAACAATCTTTTACAAAGTATACATGAATATGAATCAAAAACAATTTATTATTTTTATTACATATATTTTAATAAAATGTGTTAGTTTTTTTGCTTATTGGCCCAATTTGGAGTGTAAATGCTTATATATTTTTTTCTTGCACTCACAATAGCTTACATTGCACAGAGGGTAGCACTTTAGGCTAAATTGTACTGATAAATCCTTTCCTCCATACTAACACCAATCACAATTAATTACACACACCTGCTACCTTTTTGCATCTAACGAGTGACTATGGATGATGCTTAAATACTCCCCCTGCGCATGAGTTCCCTATCGCCATGATGACTAAGCTCAGGGGGCGGACTGAAATGCATTGGGGACGGGCCTGGTCAGAGTCCAGGCTGAGGTTGCCACTCCATTAATTGCAGTAGGACATCATAGATGTGCGACTTCCAGGGGTTACCCTTCTTTCTTGAACCTTTGCAGAAGCCAGGACGGGCTACATCCCCTGTCAACACTCTAGCAGCAGCTGCGGATGCACTGTCTACATACCCCCTACCTATCGAGCCTGAGCGGTCCACACACTTTTCCCAGTTCCTGGTTTCTTTGCCTAGGCAAATGATGTCATACATCCCAGGAGTCTTCAGGAGGGGAGGAGGGGTTTTCTCAGTTAAGCACACCCTCCTGCATGCATGCATGAGCTAAGGGCTGATGGATTCCATTAAGAAATGCTACATTAATTATTTGCCTCTCAATATGGCTGTGGCCAGAAATTCTAGGGGGTGTTTTTCAAAGTGATTCCTGAGCAAAATAAAACATGAGGACATAGATGGATGGGGGAGTTTTCTTTGAATATTAAAAATGAATTAAATAGGGTTTTTGGTTTGTGGCACGCTGATAAAGTGTAGTTCTGCTTTCAAATGCAAAAAATGCCATGCTAGTGGGATGCCCTGACCCTTCCTGTGAAGTGGGACATCTGTATGATATATACAACCTACTACAGTAACACTGGCATTTACATATAAAAAAAGTGTGTTTAACCACTTGTCAACCACTCCATGCACATATACAGTGACAGGGTGGCTGCTCTGTGCCAGATAAAGTACATGTACAGGACCCAGAAATTTTGGGTAGGGGCTCGCACCAGATCTGTGCTGTCATTCGGTATGGCACAAGTCAGTCATCAGGTCCAGGCCAATGATTTTTAGCCTGGACCTGCTGATAGGCTGTGCTGTGATTCGGTACAGCCAATGTCCATGTTTGTAAACACAGACACAGGAACTGCCCGTTCTTCTCTTCTCTGTGAGTCCTTTTTGGTTCTAGAGAGAGAAGAGAGCAGATCCTATGTTATTAAAACAGGACACCTACACTTGCAGACACTTAGTTAGGCACATTTAACTCCTTGATCACCCTCCAGTTAACCCTTTCACTGCCCTGTCACAGTATCATTAGTACAGTGTACAGTGTTTTTTTTGCTGATCACTCTATTAGTGTCACAGGAGACTTCAGATAGCATTAGGGCCCAGATAGCGTCAGATTGCCTGCTACACCATCACTGTCCACATTTAACACCTTGATTGCCAGCAACACTGTCACAGTCATACTATAACCACCATTGCTAGTATAGTATCTGAACAGATCAGTATCTTTGATTAGATCAGAACTATGCTAGTGTCTCCAATAATATAGTGTCCACAAAAATTCAATGTTAGCAGGATCAGCCCCATTCACTGTCAGTATAATTTCTGATCACTGCATCTGGTACATTGCACACAAAATACAGTGTTAACAAGATCAGGCTTGATCTCTGCTAGCACTAGCAAGTAAATTCTATTTCTAGTGGTTTAAGCAGTCCCTGACAGCCAGGAGCTTTTTTTCCCATTAGTCACACTGGGTACTTGTAAGTTTATTTCCCTAAACTGTAAGTTTATTTCCCTAAAAGAAAGGTAGACCAGTGAAGGGGTCTACAGGATTCTGACTTTGACAGATGAAAGCAAAGGGGGGTCCTCTCTGTCAGAATCAGGCTCAGAATACAAACCCGGTAGAAAGCAGCAGCACCCTGACAGGCAGCTCAGACGATGGGAAAGAGGTTCCTGCTAATGTCAGACATACCCAACCCCATGCCCATGTTGTTGAGGTGCTAGAAATGCATTATTATTCTCATATGCAACAGGGTCAAACTACTAGTACTACAATACCTTTTGGTGGACTGGCAGGCACCAGTGGCATAGTGCATCCTGACATTTTACACACCGGCACTGCAGTATCCTAGAAGTACAATCCAAGCTGGTGAGGTGGCTAGCAGTAGTAGCATCCCACAGCCACCAAGAATTCAACATAGGCCCATAGAGCCCATATTGTCCCTCCAGAGGTGTTTCCAAATCCTGATTGGAAGCCCCCAGATTCAGCAGCACCCGTTACCCCCCCCCCCCATTCACAGTCCAACCACCCAGATTTCAGGTGGAAATAGTACATTTAACAGCTCCCCTTGATTTCTTTGAGCTGTTTTTCACAGAAAAACTGTACCAATTGATTGTGGACCAAATCAATATTTATACCAACCAGTAAATCATCACCAGCCCAAATGTATACCCATTTCAGTGGAAACCTATCACGTTTCAGAGTTTAAAATTTTTGGGGGGCCTAAACCATGGGCATTACAAAAAAGAATGAATGGCGTTCATATTGGTCCACAGACCTGATTCATCATATGCCCATGTTTTCTGCTGCAAAGGCCAGGCGTAGATATGAGCATATAATGCATTTAATGCATTTCAACAACAAGACACTCTATCATCCTTGAGGTGACCCTGAATATGATTGGCTCTACAAAATTCAGGCCATCGTAAATTACATGTCCCAAAAATTTGCAGATGTGTATACGCCCCAACAAAATATCTGCATAGATGGGGCGTGGTTTGGCTGCTGCAGATGATGGCCGCCTAGATTCTCTGCTCTCCCTCAGAACGGGGCACAACAGCGATTATAAAGCCAGTATTAGCTGCCTTCACCTCCGGTTCGGAGGCCACTGCTTCTGGGACACCCCGGGATATGACCAAGAAGAAGAAAAAACACTAATTGCCAGAGATCGAGCCGTTTCCAGGAGTACTTCATGAAGCCGGCTCTCTCCTCACCACAAGATGGCGCCGAGCGGGAAAGCCGTTCGGCTTCGCCCTCACCCGCACATTCTCACACAGCGTCGGACACTCTGTGGGACATGGAGGAACAAGACCAGCTGGACTCCACTGCCTCTCCTCAACCCCAGGACAGAGGTAAGAGAGCCGCTGAATCCCCGGCAGGCTCATCAGTTATTTCACCTGCTCTAAAGAAGCAGCATTGGGCTGACGCTGCACACACAGGAGACAGTGCCACTCACTCCCTAGCTGCCTTCCCAGCGTCAGATAATACTCCAGCCTCAGAGAGCACACTGAAGTCTATGCTTCTCTCATTACAAGCTGACCTACAAAGGGATTTAAAAATATCTCTTAATCATGTCCAGAGCAGAGTAGAAAAGCTAGAGGACCGAACTGACACCATTGAACAACAACTACACACAGTGGCTCAGGCACATAATGCAGCTATAGATACACAGGATGCTCAGGCAGCTGCGATTCACCAAATGCAGCTTAAAATCGCAGATCTCGAAGACCGCTCTAGGCGGAATAACTTAAAGTTCAGGGGGATACCAGAGTCGATTAAACCAGGAGAACTAGTGTCCTATCTCCAACAACTGTTCCGCACGCTAGTACCCAACCTGTCCACTCACGACATGATCATCGACCGAGCGCATAGAATACAAAAACCAAAACATCTTCCGGATACTGTCCCTAGGGACACCCTGGCTCGGATTCATTTCTTTCACACTAAAGAAAGACTGTTACGAGCTACGAGATCCATGCGTACATTACCAACCCCATATGCTGCAATTTCCATATTCGGCGACATTTCAGCTGCCACAGCCCAGGCACGTAAACGGTTTGCTCCTGTCACTTCAGTCCTGCAAGACAAACAGGTTCAATATCACTGGGGCTTCCCTACAAAGCTTCTGGTTACCTTTCAAAACCAACTGATCCCAATTCTGACACCCAAAGATGGCCTGAAACAACTGCATAATTGGGGTCCCATTCCCCATGTCCCTCCTAGCATTCCTCGATCCAAACAATCTACCAAGGTCCCGGATCCCTGGTCGCAGCACGACAGAACCTGATGAGATGTACAAGGACCTTCCACCACGGGAACTCTAATATTTTTCTGGCTAATACCATCAGCATTACTCAGTGCCTTATGAGGGGGCACAGGGGCTCTCTAGAGCTGATCTGATCACTCCCCGATACTTCTAGTGTGCTAAGCACATACGTATCTACACGTTAACTTTTGTTTCTCTTTTCTCTCTTATTACTTGCTTATTGTGATTTATTGTCACATATTTCCTAGAAACAGACCTACCTGTATCTGTCGTATCTTCTCAAGTCACAAATTTGACTGCATTTACTGGTTTATCTGGTGTCGTTAATATTACATTGTTTGTTGCAACATCCTTTCTTGCTACTGTCAGTCCTTTAACCAAGGACCAATCCCTGGTGTGATAAAACAAACGGTGGTGATCCCCTTCCGTACCAAAACACGCACTTTACACATTTCGCCTGCAGAATGTTGTCAATTACTACCATTAATGCCAAGGGTCTTAACCACCCCTTTAAGCGATCACTTCTCTGGAAGGAAGCCATTTACCAAAAAGCCGATATTCTGTGTGTCCAAGAGACACATTTTACCAAAAACAAAGCTCCGGCTTGTACCCATAAACAATACCCACACTGCTTCTTTGCCAACTCAGATAAAAAAGCAAGAGGTGTATTGATAGCAATACGCTCCTCCGTAGCATTCCAACTACACCAAGTTGAACGAGACCCTCTAGGCAGATTTCTTATCCTTTCTGCATCCTTTAATAACTGCCCACTGGTCATAGTCAACTTATACTCGCCTAACGTAGGACAAAAATCCTTCTACCAGAGTATACTAAACAAGCTTTCTACCTACCCCAAAGAACGTATCATTCTCTGCGGAGACTTTAACGAGATTGTGGACCACTCTCTGGATTCCTCCAATCCTCGCAGGAAAAGCTCTTCGGCATTGTCCTCACTCCTCATAAAGGAGGACCTCTATGATATATGGAGGTGTGCTCATGGTACGGAACGGGATTATACCTACTTCTCACCAACTCAGGGATCATATTCCAGACTCGATTTATTCCTCACATCTAAACTCCTATTACAACAAATTACCTCAGCCCATATTGGGCTCATTACCTGGTCTGACCATGCCCCGGTAACCATCTCTCTAAGCACAACGCATTCCTCCAAGTCAAACAAGATATGGAGAATGAATGCCTCCCTACTGACTCACTCGTTCTACAAATCACAAATCGAGGCTGGAATAGAGTCATACTTTTCTATTAATGCTGGTTCAGTAACCAATTCCACGACGGTGTGGAATGCACATAAATCGGTAATTAGAGGGTTGTTTGTCAAATTCGGTGCCCATGAGAAAAAAAAGCGATCAGAAATTACTGTCCAGTACCTAAACCGCATTAGGGATCTTGAACAAAGTAACAAATCCTCTCCCAATGCACAACAGTCTAAACAGCTTCACCAACTTCGACTAGACTTAAGCTCACACTTACACAAAAATTTTGATTTCTACATTAAACGTCTCCGACTATCTTGGTACTCCCAAGGTAACAGGCCGGGCAAAATTTTAGCGAACCAATACAAACGCAGAGTAATCCAATCCAAAATATTATACCTCACTGACCATCGCGGTCATAGATGCACAAATCCACTAGACATAGCCAACTGTTTTAAAACCTTCTACTCCAAACTGTACAACATCGCCTCGCTCTCCTCAGAACCATCACCCACGGACGTTGACATCCAGTCTTTCCTATCATCAGTCCAGCTCCCTTCGATCACTCCCTCCCAATTGCAAGCCCTTTCACAACCGTTCACGGAAATGGAACTCAAGACAGCCATTAACTCCCTTCCCCTCCACAAGAGTCCGGGTCCTGATGGATTCTGTAATGAATACTATAAGACGTATTCTGACTTACTTACCCCCCACTTATGCACCTCGCTAAACAGATTCGCAACGACGGGAGACATCCCCAAGGAGTCTCTTGAAGCCTTAATTGTCACCATCCCCAAACAAGGTAAACCCTTTGACGATCCAGCCAACTACCGACCCATATCCCTCCTTAACACTGACCTGAAGCTCTATGCCAAACTGTTGGCCACTCGTCTAGCCACTCTCATCCCCTCCCTAATACATCACGATCAAGTAGGGTTCATCCCACACCGCCAGACCTCGGATGGCACACGCAGATTTATCGACCTCATTCAATGGACAGAACATCATCGGACGCCTTCTCTGTTCATCTCCTTGGATGCAGAGAAGGCGTTCGATAGAGTGCATTGGAGGTACTTGGAAAGCGTGCTCATTAAATTTGGCTTGACTGGTACCTTCTTACGAGCCATTCTAGGCCTTTATACCAAGCCTAGAGTTTGGTCCGGAGGGTACTTGTCGGACCCGCTCTCCATCACTAATGGCACCAGGCAAGGATGCCCATTATCCCCAATCATCTTTGCCATGATTATCGAGCCCTTAGCGGCTGCCATTCGTACCAACCCGCAAGTTGAGGGTATCACAGTGGGTGAGTCCTCCCACAAAATAGGGCTCTACGCGGATGACATCATAGTCTCCCTCACAAATCCCAAAAAATCCCTGCAAGCTCTTCAACGAGTACTTAATGATTTTGGACAGGCATCACTATATAAAATTAATCATTCCAAATCTTCTATGATCGGTATTCATCTTACTTCTATTGAAAAGAAGGAATTGTCCCAAATAACGCATTTCTCATGGGCCCCGAACTCAATGTTTAACTATCTAGGGATTCAGCTAGTTACTCCATCAACTGCGCTCCTTCGCAACAATATCGAGCTATTAACTACCAAACTCCAACAAATAAGCTCTGAACCCCGGACAGTGAAAACCTCCTGGGCAGGACGCATAGCCCTAGTGAAGATGTTTCTCCTTCCTCATATTTTATACCTCTTTAGAACTCTCCCAATCCCAATATTGCCTTGCTATCTACACAAACTACAACGTATCCTCAACTCATTCATATGGGAGGGCAAACGCCCCAGGCTACACCACTCAACATTGTACCTAGCGACTAAGTATGGAGGAATGGGAGCCCCAGAAATCCAAATATACTATAAAGCGGCAATACTCGACCAAACTAAACATTGGTGGAACCCATCCTCGTCACCTACTTGGAAACTAATTGAACGTACTGTGATGTCTAAAGACCTTCAACTACTTTTATGTGCATCTTGGCTCAACTATCACCCACCTAGGTCCTTTTTGGACACTGTCAATGCCACAATGAGAGTCTGGCGATCAATTCCACAAAGGCTCAAAGGAATCTCCTCTCACACTCTAAAACTCCTGCCACTCGCTACTCTGGAACTTTTAACACCCGACTTAACCATACACCACTGGATTAGAGCCGGCATCTGCAACTTGAGTGACCTATACACATCGCAAGGATTTACTACCTTCCAACGTCTCTCTACTATCTTCAACATACCACGACATGACTTCTTCCGATTCCTGCGAATTCGGCACACCTTATCATCGCTTCAGTGGTCCTCCAACCAAGCTACCAACAAACTACTACAATATTATACCACGCGACAACCCCGTACCAAAGGTCTGTCCTTTATGTACTCACTGCTAACCACTCCTCGCTCTGAGGGTAAATCCACAGCTATGCAACACTGGGAACAAGTACTACATTTTTCCACAAAAGAAGAGGTGTGGTACAGTTCTCTTAACAGCACCCGTGCCCATTCCAGGAATGTCTCTCACTGGGAAACAGTCATGAAACTCTATCATCGCTGGTACTATACTCCAACCAAACTGGCGGCCATTTTCCCCTCAACACCCTCTACATGTTGGAGGCACTGCAAAACAGATGGATCCCTGGTCCACATATGGTGGACTTGTTCTGCTCTTCAACAATTCTGGAAAGACGTGTCCAGTAGGGATGAGCCGAACACCCCCCTGTTCGGTTCGCACCCGACTTAACCATACACCACTGGATTAGAGCCGGCATCTGCAACTTGAGTGACCTATACACATCGCAAGGATTTACTACCTTCCAACGTCTCTCTACTATCTTCAACATACCACGACATGACTTCTTCCGATTCCTGCGAATTCGGCACACCTTATCATCGCTTCAGTGGTCCTCCAACCAAGCTACCAACAAACTACTACAATATTATACCACGCGACAACCCCGTACCAAAGGTCTGTCCTTTATGTACTCACTGCTAACCACTCCTCGCTCTGAGGGTAAATCCACAGCTATGCAACACTGGGAACAAGTACTACATTTTTCCACAAAAGAAGAGGTGTGGTACAGTTCTCTTAACAGCACCCGTGCCCATTCCAGGAATGTCTCTCACTGGGAAACAGTCATGAAACTCTATCATCGCTGGTACTATACTCCAACCAAACTGGCGGCCATTTTCCCCTCAACACCCTCTACATGTTGGAGGCACTGCAAAACAGATGGATCCCTGGTCCACATATGGTGGACTTGTTCTGCTCTTCAACAATTCTGGAAAGACGTGTCCAGTAGGGATGAGCCGAACACCCCCCTGTTCGGTTCGCACCAGAACATGCGAACAGGAAAAAAATTCGTTCGAACACGCGAACGCCGTTAAAGTCTATGGGACACGAACATGAATAATCAAAAGTGCTAATTTTAAAGGCTAATATGCAAGTTATTGTCATAAAAAGTGTTTGGGGACCCGGGTCCTCCCCCAGGGGACATGAATCAATGCAAAAAAAAGTTTTAAAAACGGCCGTTTTTTCAGGAGCAGTGATTTTAATAATGCTTAAAGTCAAACAATAAAAGTGTAATATCCCTTTAAATTTCATACCTGGGGGGTGTCTATAGTATGCCTGTAAAGGGGCGCATGTTTCCCGTGTTTAGAACAGTCTGACAGCAAAGTGACATTTTGAAGGAAAAAACACATTTAAAACTACCGCGGCTATTGCATTGCCGACAATACACATAGAAGTTCATTGATAAAAACGGCATGGGAATTCCCCACAGGGCAACCCCGAACCAAAATTTAAAAAAAAAAATGATGTGGGAGTCCCCCTAAATTCCATACAAGGCCCTTCAGGTCTGGTATGGATATTAAGGGGAACCCCAGCCAAAATTTAAAAAAAAAATTGACGTGGGGTTCCCCCTAAATTCCATACCAGACCCTTCAGGTCTGGTATGGATTTTAAGGGGAACCCCGCGCCAAAAAAAAAAAAAAAAACGGCGTGGGGTCCCCCTAAAAATCCATACCAGACCCTTATCCGAGCACGCAACCTGGCAGGCCGCAGGAAAAGAGGGGGGGACGAGAGTGCGGCCCCCCCCCCTCCTGAACCGTACCAGGCCACATGCCCTCAACATTGGGAGGGTGCTTTGGGGTAGCCCCCCAAAACACCTTGTCCCCATGTTGATGAGGACAAGGGCCTCATCCTCACAACCCTGGCCGGTGGTTGTGAGGGTCTGCGGGCGGGGGGCTTATCGGAATCTGGAAGCCCCCTTTAACAAGGGGACCCCCAGATCCCGGCCCCCCCCCTGTGTGAAATGGTAAGGGGGTACTTACCCCTACCATTTCACTAAAAAACTGTCAAAAATGTTAAAAATGACAAGAGACAGTTTTTGACAATTCCTTTATTTAAATGCTTCTTCTTTCTTCTTTCTTCCTTCATCTTCTTCTGGTTCTTCTGGCTCTTCTGGTTCTTCCTCCGGCGTTCTCGTCCAGCATCTTCTCCGCGGCGTCTTCTATCTTCTTCTCCTCGGGCCGCTCCGCACCCATGGCATGGGGGGGAGGCTCCCGCTCTTCTCTTCATCTTCTTCTCTTCTTCATCTTCTTCTTCATCTTCTTCTTCTTCTTCTTCTTCCTTCTTCTCTTCTTCATGTCTTCTCCGGGCCGCTCCGCAGCCATGCTGTGGCATGGTGGGAGGCTCCCGCTGTGTGACGGCGTCTCTTCGTCTGACGGTTCTTAAATAACGGGGGGTGGGGCCATCCGGTGACCCCGCCCCCCTCTGACGCACGGTGACTTGAGGGACTTCCCTGTGACGTCACGGGGAATGCCACAGGGAAGTCCCGTCATGTCACCGTGCGTCAGAGGGGGGCGGGGCCACCGGGTGGCCCCGCCCCCCGTTATTTAAGAACCGTCAGACGAAGAGACGCCGTCACACAGCGGGAGCCTCCCTCCATGCCACAGCATGGCTGCGGAGCGGCCCGGAGAAGACAGGAAGAAGAGAAGAAGAGAAGAAGAGAAGAAGGAAGAAGAAGAAGAAGATGAAGAAGAAGATGAAGAAGAGAAGAAGATGAAGAGAAGAGCGGGAGCCTCCCCCCTCATGCCATGGGTGTGGAGCGGCCCGAGGAGAAGAAGATAGAAGACGCCGCGGAGAAGATGCTGGACGAGAACGCCGGAGGAAGAACCAGAAGAGCCAGAAGAACCAGAAGAAGATGAAGGAAGAAAGAAGAAAGAAGAAGCATTTAAATAAAGGAATTGTCAAAAACTGTCTCTTGTCATTTTTAACATTTTTGACAGTTTTTTAGTGAAATGGTAGGGGTAAGTACCCCCTTACCATTTCACACAGGGGGGGGGCCGGGATCTGGGGGTCCCCTTGTTAAAGGGGGCTTCCAGATTCCGATAAGCCCCCCGCCCGCAGACCCTCACAACCACCGGCCAGGGTTGTGAGGATGAGGCCCTTGTCCTCATCAACATGGGGACAAGGTGTTTTGGGGGGCTACCCCAAAGCACCCTCCCAATGTTGAGGGCATGTGGCCTGGTACGGTTCAGGAGGGGGGGGGGCCGCACTCTCGTCCCCCCCTCTTTTCCTGCGGCCTGCCAGGTTGCGTGCTCGGATAAGGGTCTGGTATGGATTTTTAGGGGGACCCCACGCCGTTTTTTTTTTTTTTTTTGGCGCGGGGTTCCCCTTAAAATCCATACCAGACCTGAAGGGTCTGGTATGGAATTTAGGGGGAACCCCACGTCAATTTTTTTTTTCAATTTTGGCTGGGGTTCCCCTTAATATCCATACCAGACCTGAAGGGCCTTGTATGGAATTTAGGGGGACCCCCACATCATTTTTTTTTTTTAATTTTGGTTCGGGGTTCCCCTGTGGGGAATTCCCATGCCGTTTTTATCAATGAACTTCTATGTGTATTGTCGGCAATGCAATAGCCGCGGTAGTTTTAAATGAGTTTTTTCCTTCCAAATGTCATTTTGCTGTCAGACTGTTCTAAACACGGGAAACATGCGCCCCTTTACAGGCATACTATAGACACCCCCCAGGTACGAAATTTAAAGGGATATTACACTTTTATTGTTTGACTTTAAGCATTAATAAAATCACTGCTCCTGAAAAAACGTCTGTTTTTAAAACTTTTTTTTGCATTGATCCATGTCCCCTGGGGCAGGACCCGGGTCCCCAAACACTTTTTATGACAATAACTTGCATATAAGCCTTTAAAATTAGCACTTTTGAATTCTCCCATAGACTTTTAAAGGGTGTTCCGCGGCATTCGAATTTGCTGCGAACACCCCAAATTGTTCGCTGTTCGGCGAACTTGCGAACAGCCAATGTTCGAGTAGAACATGAGTTCGACTCGAACTCGAAGCTCATCCCTAGTGTCCAGTCTCATATGGTCAGTCACGGGCGTTAAGGCTCATCTAACCCCACAATTGGCCATGCTAGGGATAGGGTTAACAGAATGGCCAACCTCACTACGGTCAATACTTACCCATATCTTGATAGCGGCAAGGCTCTCAATTGCCCGCAATTGGAAAAATCCTCATCCACCCTCCATCCAATTAGTAATTTTTCTGCTCAACGACCAATGCCACATGGAATATATGTTCGCCAAAGCACATCTATTGACCACCAAATTCTTTGCCCAATGGGAACTTTGGCTTCAAGATCAAAGGAGTGACCCTCTACCATGAACTAACCTCTTCATACTTGTAGTCATGACCTTCCCAATCTGGAACTGAGCCAGCAGCTACACAGTCTTACACTGAGTCTAAATATTTGATTTCTGTTATATTGTTGTACATGCCTCTTTCTACTAATATGCCCCCCTGGGTATGGCCTCCTGACATTGCATAGATGTTCCCACTACTCTCCTAACCCACACTGCATGCATATCGATTACCAACCACATTGGGTCACACAGTGTCCCTCCACTCTTCTCTGACCTTGGACGATGTCAGGAAGGCCTACCTTTAGGGCACTACTTTTTACTCACCGGCATCCCTAATTCTACTAACTCTACTCTCTGTACCTTTCTTTGCTAATCTGCTTCAACTATCTCCTAGCTTGATATTATGTGTTGTCATACATGTGACTTGTAGACTACTTATGTTATACTTTAGTGGTCTCATGCCCCTTTAAGGGCATTATGTTGTCTATGTGAAAAACTCAATAAAACCTTGGTTACGAAAATATCTGCATAGATGAGTCCCTCAATAATTTTGCTGGCTGCCTTGTATTCAAACAATATCTCCCCAACAAGCAAGCCAGATGTGGGGGCAAAATGTATATGCTCTGTGAAAGGCCAACAGGCTATACATGTAAAAGTATAGTGCTAAAAATATATTGCTGATCCTATCATGGGACTGTGCATTTAAATCTATATTTTTCACTACACATTTTTATTGTTGATTTCCATCCACATGATTGGACTTCTATATATATATTTTTTCACTTTAGCATTTTTTCACTTTTAACACTTTTTTGGACCCTCAGTGGTGATCAATTACCACTATAAGAAAAATGTCATTTAGGTACAGTGTTGCATGACCGAGTATTGCCAGTTAAAATAGCACAGTGCTGAATAGCAAAATATGCTTTGGTCATTAAAGGGGTAAAACCTTCTGGAGGTCAAGTGGTTAAATTACCAGCAAACTGACAGCTCTTGGATGCTTTGTTCTGTTGGAAAACAAATGGCTGGGAATTCTATTCATCTATATTTATTTTAGATGAGGGTCTAGTATAGATATTACCCACAAAACAAAAGGTGTGAGATTTACCCCATAATTCATACCAGCCTCTTCAAGTTTGGTATAACTTTAAGAAGGACCCCATGCAAAAAAAAAAAAGATGTTCCCCAAATTTCATACCAGACCCTTATCAAAGCATGTAGCTTGGGTGGCCATGAAGGGGGAGGGTGACAAGTTTACCTCCTGAAACTTTCACCACCTGAACCATACCAGGATATATGCCCTCAAGATAGGGGGTACCTTGCCAGGGGGGATTTCCTTGGCAAAGTACCTTGTTCCCATGTTGATGAGAACAAAGGCCTCTTCCCCACAGCCCTGGTCTGGTGGTTGTGGGAGCCTTCAGGCAGGGGGCTTTAACAATAAGGGGCCATGTAGAAAGCAGAAATAATACAGCTGCAATACAATTGCTGAAGGAATACCAGTGGAAAGTTGTCATGTGCAATATAAAAGTGGAAGTAATATTAACTGCTATTATACATGATGTTTGGCTCCCCCGAACGTGTTAGTGTTTGGGCATTCTCCAGAAAACCCGAATAGCCAAGTTTCAGTCCGAACTTGTGTTCATACTGAACCTTTAGCTCATCCCTAATTCTTTTTTTGATTTATGATAAAACCTGCCTCATCCCTCTTTCTTACATTGTGTCCCTACTAAGGTTCTTAAATACTGTCCAGCCATTTTACAATATTATTGGATACTGCCTGAAATTATACACTCTTAATGTTTATTGCAGTGTAACACCTGGCTGGTCCCTTAATATTTGCTGCATATTCTAGTACAATTGTGTGTAATTAAAGTGTATGTTACCTTAAATATTTTTTCTATGTGTGTCACGTACTTGACTGTGGAGCCCAAGATGATGAGGGTGGCCTCTTGTGCAATTCTCATCTAAGCACCCCTGGTAGTGGAGACAGGAAATGCTAGGCAGTGGAAGGGCACAGGTGCCATGAAGTTGTAGTAGTGAGCTGAAGCTTGGAGACACAGGAGTCCTTCCAGTGGAGGTATGGAGTCTGGTCACAAGCCTTGTTCAGCAGCAGTCAGGCAGACATGTGCAGGGTAAAAATCAGGTTTAAGGTCAGGAACAGGCAGAAGTTGGTAACATGCTGGCAGTCAGGTAACAAATCAGAAAGAAATAGTCAGTCAGAAATCCAAGCTGAGGTCGATAAACAAATGAGCAGCAGATATAACAGGCAGGGGTGATCCAATAGTGGTGTCAGATGTAGCCGACTTTCAGGAGCACAGGAACCAGAGCTGAAGACAATCCAGCACTGAACCCAGGCAGACTCTCAGTTTATATAGGCTTTTGGGTGCCAGAATCTGTGGATGCATGCACATGCCTATGTGCACGCGCACGTGCCTGCATTAGCGTGAGCATTCTAGTCCTTGCTCATCTTAGGCTTCTGTGCTCACAAGTCTGCACATGCACATAAGAATTAGCACCCGCTGAATGGGAATGAGTACTTGCTGTACAAGATCCCTGACAATGTGTGTGTGTACACATATGTGTATTTTATAAATCATAGTCCAATTTTCATTTGTACTTCTTCCATCTAAAGTATCTGGTTGATCCTGCTAGCCACCTTTCTTCCTTGTTCTAAACCAGGGGGCTCCAAACTTTTCAAACAAAGGGTCAGTTTTTGTCCTTCAGAATTTAGGAGGGCCGGATTACGGCTAGTGAGAGCAGAAAATGTCCCGGGCCCCACATCAGTGAGAATAAATATGGCCTCAGGGTTTGTGGTCAGTAGAAGGAGGAGTAGTGCTCCTAACAGTAGGAGTAATAGTATCCCATCATTGGTATTAGTGGAAGAAACAGTGCCCCCTTGTTGGTGTCAGTGGGAGGAATAGAGCCCCAAGGGCCAGAAAAAGGCTAGCAAAGGGCCACATCTGACCCTCGGGCCACAGTTTGGAGATCCTTGTTCTAAACTACTCACATAAAGCACAGAAGCTGATCTGTGTTAGCAAAGTCAGTTTTCATCCTTTGGCTGACCATTCAAAGGTACAGGACACCATGCAGACACACACAATGCCTCTATTGGGTAGTTCAGCCACCATGCCCTTGACCAATTACATATTTACAGTAACATAGTTAGCCTGGCTAAAAAAAAGACACAAGTCCATCCAGTTCAACCATCAAAAGATAAAATAAAAAAAAAATTATACAATCCTATATACACAATCCTATACCCATAGTTGATCAAGAAGAAGGCAAAAAACCCAGTAAAGCATGATTTAATTTGCTCCAGGAGGGGAAGAAATTCCTTCCTGATTCCCCAAGAGGCAACTGGATATTCTCTGGATCAACTTTACCTATAAATGTTAGTATCCTGTTATATTATGTGCATTTAGAAAATAATCTAGGCCTTTTTTAAAGAAATCTACTGAGCTGGCCAGCCCAGAACCAGCTCTTGAGGGAGTCTATTCCACATTTATACCAACTCTTATAGGGCGTACACACGGTCGGACTTTGTTCGGACATTCCGACAACAAAATCCTAGGATTTTTTCCGACGGATGTTGGCTCAAACTTATCTTGTCTACACACGGTCGCACAAAGTCGTCGGAATTTCCGATCGCCAACCACGCGGTCACGTACACCACGTACGACGAGACTAGAAAAGGCCGGTTCAGAACCAAGCGCGGCACCCTTTGGGCTCCATTTGCTAATCTCGTGTTAGTAAAAGTTTGGTGAGAGACGATTTGCGCTTTTTCAGACTCGTGGCTTTCAGATCGTTTTCTGCCATTCAGTTTGTGCTTGTGGGTTTGTATCTGCTCTTCAGTGCGTGCAGTCAGTTCGTATCAGAGTTTTCTGTGCGATCTTGCCCGCTCGTTGCTGTTTTTCAGGTCGCTCTTCACAGGCCTTGCTGTTCTTCAGTGCGTTCTGTTACTTAGTTCTGAGCAGCCGACCGTTTTCTAGCCATGTTTCATATGCGTACTCCTCGTAGAGTTCATGCTGTGTGGGGGCTTGGTGTTGGGGTCCTGACCTTGACACAAGTCCAGTCCATGAACAGGGTGGGGAGGAGTTCATGGACCAAGAATTGGTTGCTTCAGCGTGACCAGTTTTCTCATATGCCTTTGCTCCGTGAGATCCGTGAGAATAATCCTGATGATTTCAGGAACTTTCTCAGGATGACGGACCCCGTGTTTCACAGTCTGTTGGCTTCGCTGACCCCCTATATCAGCAGGCAGGATACCTGCATGAGGCAAGCCATCACTCCGGAGCAGAGGTTGGTCGCTACCCTGCGGTATTTGGCGATAAGGAGAAGTCTGCAGGACTTGAAGTTCTCGACAGGCATCTCCCCCCAGGCTCTGGGGATCATTATCCCAGAGACCTGTTCTGCCATCATACAGGTCCTACAGAAGGAGTATATAAAGGTAAGATTTTTATCCTTTTATATCACATTTTATTGTATTGAATGTTTGCTAATATATTGTATTTCTTTCCTCATTCCCTAATTACCATGATTGGAATATGCTGTGAATGTCCCCTTTGTTCTCATGCATGCTGGATTTTTATGAAATTATAATTTTAGGTCCTTCATACATATTTTCCCTTCACTAACCTCCCCAGCATGGTGTCTCCTGCCCTATATTCACCTCATGTAGTCACTTAACAATGTATTTTATCAGCTCCATAGTATTGCTTTACCCCAAACACCCCCTAAAATGTTTTGAAATGTTATTTTTAATTTAAAATCAGGCAGAGTGCCAGAGGTTTTTTTTGTGGTGTCCCCCCAAATTTTTTAGTAACCCTCCTTCCCCCAACTGCTAAGTCAGCTGATCCCAATTCTCTATCCTCAATCATCTATCTGCTGACTTTGCCAAACCCATACACACTATACCCACCTCTTTAGTGCTCAGATTTATGGATGAATTCCCCAAAGCATGTAGTGCAAGGGCCTGCCTGTATACTTTCAAATGCTACTGTTTAAAGTTTTTGTATCCTATTATTATCTTGATAGGTAATAGCAGAATGTCCAAATGTCCTCAAATGTGTACAATGTGTATTTATATTTTTGTATTATGACACTTCTTACCTGTCCAGTGGTCTGCCAATAGTGTAACTAAGGAGGGTCTGTTCAAAGTAATACCCATTATTTAGGCATTCATCTCTCAATGAAGTAAAGAGGGTTACCTATCCAAGATTTCCACACACCCCTTATAATGTTAGAAATGGCCCATGAGAGGGGGGGAGGGGGAATATGATAGATGTACCTTATACTTTGGCCTTGTTAAATTCCCCTTAGTAAATGCTATCTGGAGGTTGCCCCATAATGTTTGTGTATAATCTGCTTGCCATGTTTCTGAGTAAAAATAGTAATGTTTATTGTTTTTTCCTCAACAGTTTCCTTCCACGCCACAGGAATGGCAGACTGTGGCCTCCCACTTTGCCCAGCGGTGGGACTTTCCTAACTGCGGAGGGGCAATTGATGGGAAACACGTCCACATCGTCCCACCACCCAACTCGGGGTCGTACTATTATAATTACAAGGGGTTTAATAGTATAGTGATGTTGGCGGTGGTGTCGGCTAATTACGACTTCTTGTATGTGGACGTGGGGAAGAATGGCCGGATGTCCGATGGTGGAGTCATCACCCAGACGGAGTTTTACAGGCGTCTCCAGAATGGCAGCTTGGACTTGCCAGCTCCAGAGGACAATGTGGAAGGACCCCCATTCGTGTTCATTGCTGATGAAGCGTTTGCGCTGGGGGACCACCTGATGCGGCCATTCCCAATGAGGACCCTCACCCCGAAACAGAGGGTTTTTAATAACCGGCTGGCCAGAGCCCGAAGAGTGGTGGAGAACACATTTGGAATCCTGGCCAGCCGGTTCCGACTATTTCTGACACCCATCCATATGGCGGAGTATAAACTGAACCATATTATACTGGCGTGCTGTCTTCTCCATAACTTGGGAAACATTCGGCCAACTATGCTGGCTCAGTTGGGCCTGCGGCCGGAATCCTACATCAAACCACACTGACGGCGCTTGAAAATGGCCGTCCTGGCTTGCCCTCCCTGAGTGCCCGTGATGTCCGGCTACCTGGAGTTCTTTGCGGGTAGGGGGGCTATCAATATGCCAGACAATCTGTGAAGCCTTTTTATAATAAAACAAAAAAAGAAATTCTTGGTGGACATTTACTGCTTGTGTTTGTTTTAGCTGACCCTGACAGAAATGTTTTGAGTGCAGAAAATGTCGTGATTGTGTAACCTTATACAAAGCACTGTTGGCTGTTATTTCCTAAATGCAAAAACACATTTCACTACAAGTGCACTTGCAAATGCACTGAAACTGCACTTGTAGTGCCAAGAGGATTTGCCCTTAGGAAATAACACCCATTTGCAATGAAAACAACAATTACATCACCCCAAAAGTGTTGTAGCGTTGAGACAATAATCCACACATTCTTGATTAACAATCTTTTTAATACCTGCACAATCACATGTGCATTTACCAAAGGTTTAGAAAAAAAACCAACATGTTTGTGGTATACCAATTTTTGTGGTGGCATTATCAAAACTCAAAATGTCCATGTTACATAAAACAGGTATGTGTAAAACCAACAAGAAAGACACAAATCTTGAACTTACAAAGTTCACATTTGGTAGAACTTGAAGGCAATATCATACATGAGTATTTAGGAACTGTGTTTGATATTGCGTTCAGATGGGGGGAAATCACCCCTGGAAAAGCCAAATTTGGAAGATGCACACAATTTTGCCAATGTCAACATGTGCTAGCTGCCATCATGGGGGATCAAGGGATGTGTTTTGGGGGAGCAAGCCCTTCCTCTCAGCTACTTTATAATTGAGGAAGGGGTTGCACCCCCAAAACACGTCCATTGATCTCCCGTGATGGCAGATAGCACATGTTGACACACTGTGTGCATCCTCCAAATTTGGCTTTGGGAAAAATCACAAAAACATTTAGCACATTGTAGCACACAAAAGAAGAAAGTGATTTGGAGGGGCTTTAAACTCGCCCCAAAACATCAATGATTTTTTTATTTTTTGGAATAACATCAGTGATGTTTTGCTTGATGATTTCCAATTGTAAATTACACCCCATGATCTCCCCGATCAGGATCTGGGCACTTTCGGATGTGAAAGGATCTGGATCCACAACCTCACGATCACCTAAAAAGAGAGGAACCCCAAAATAAATTAGGTCTAAAAAAAATGCCACCATCCATCTCTTATCTGAGCCTGTGGTTGCAGACACTCACCTTTTGTGGTGACTAGTTCCACCACATCTTCTTCCTCCTGCTCAGCTTGTGTTGGGGGGATTTCCCCTTCTTCCAGAGGGGGGGCTCTGGTCTCCTCGGATGAGGGGTGTCTTCCGAGTCTTTTCTCCCCTATGTAAAGCAAAAATGGTATACTTAGCACACAGATATTTGATGGCAGAACTATAAAGATGAAACATTGCTTGGAAGTGGGGTACAATTGTCTGTTTTAGCAGAGTTCCAAGATGTAGCTTTTTTAGTGTCCTTTGTCAAGCTGCGATACGTTACCTGTTTGTACAAGCTTCACAGATGGAGACCCCCCTATAGTATACACTGGAGCACCTGTGTGGCCCCCTAATAAAAATGGTGTTCTTTTGTCCCACACTAGTGCTCCAGTGTCCTCTCCTTAGTTTGCATTTCATTCTAGTAACAAAGCCATCTACACAACCCAATTCTTTGAAGACAAGTATAGGGCGTCAAAATGGTGGTCAAATGCATATGGCCTAAACAATGGTATTTTATAGTTTGAACGAAAATGTTTGATCCGAACGAATAATGTGCCCATGAACATGAAAGTTGCCATTTTAAACAGTTCCTAAAAGCACATGGAGCAGCACGAACGTAATAAACACAAAAAGAATAGGAACACAGCACAACTACTTACTTTTTTGCAGCACTCTCCGGATCTTTCTGTACTGCTCAAGTTCTCGTAATTTGAGGTCCGACCACCGTTTCCTGAGCTGATCGTTCGATCGTCGTACCCCGAAACTCCGGTGCAGACTCCTGACCACTTTCGCCATGATCTTGGCCTTTCGGACATTGGGGTTGGGGTAAGGCACATACTTTCCATCATAGTCGGACTTCTTCAGGATGTCCACCATCTCCAACATCTCCCCAAAGGACATATTTGAGTCCTTAAATCTCCTTCTGGATTGGGACATTTCAGGCTCCGACCTTTCCTCCCCCTCCTCCTCGTTGCTACAATTAGCACGCTAGCAACTCACCAAGTGGGTAACTAAAAAAATTTTTTTGTTTTCCTAACAAACCACATATCATAGATGATTATTATACAAAACATATTGCGTGAAAATATATATAAATGTACACAGCTGTGCACAAGCACACTGCCACCACTAGGTCACTAGAGGTGGATTCAGAGACGTGAGTGAAAGATGATCTATATCAATCACATAAAACCAGATCACTTGCACTGAGACTGAAATTAATCATATAATCCTAAATTGATAAGGTAAATCTGTGTATAAACAAAAAACAAAAACAACATAAAGTCTATTGAGTCACCCAGTTCCTTCACATGAGGACACTCTACAGACTTCAGGCTTGTTGATTCATATGGTACGCTTAAATGGCAAATAGGCTGGTGCTGGTGATGTTTTAAGAGGAGAACTTCGGATCACAAACCTCACATTCCACCCAAGGAAGAAAAGATAAATATATAGCATAAAACCTATGGTACCGTGAGATCACCTGCGCATAAAAGCGCTACTCACGGAACCGATGTGCAGAGCAGGCATTCAGAATAAGGGCCGGTGTTCGCTGCTGGACGGCGTGCGTTCCACCAACACCAGGAAGTGATGTCACTGGTTCTCGTGTAGGCGAGCGTGGGCCGGATGTTGCGTCGACGCGTTTCGCCCCTCCCCCAGGGCGTTATCAAAGACTTAACATCCAGCTCAGGCCGTGAGTTATTTATACTGCGCTCGATGAGTGACAGCCAGTTACGGCCAATGGGTGAAGGATCACTCATTACTTCCTATGTCATCATATCCTGTTGCACTTGGGAAAAAAACTTTAATCAGAGACCGGAGACATAACAACTCCGATCCCCATGACAACAAATATACAAATATGTACAACCTATATAGGACATCACATTGACTCTTATTGTCCCATATAAACATTTCCAGCAGGATATTTAGATACAAAATGCTTACAAGATATTAATATTTGATTTTGCTTACTATAAACATATCTTTAATAAAAATTAATATATAATATTAGAAATTAAATGGACTATTAAAACATTTTTTTAAAAATTTTCCAAAAATTCCTCAAAAATTGGACCATTTGGAAAATGAGGTTAACTAATAGAAATCAAGAATTAAAAATTGAAAAAATTAAGAAATAAAAATATGACTGATTAAATAAAAATTAGTAAGAAATAAGAAATCAAATATAAGTGATAGCTAGTTCCTTGTACTAAAAAGGGGTATAATACCCTACTGATTGCCGAGTTCATGCCAGGAGGATTTCAATTCCGTTGTATATACATATTAGTGGGCCATTCTAAGTATGAAAAAGGACCCACAAAAATATATATATAAAAACTGCTAAAAAGGATAAATGGAGCTACCAGTTGGATAGAAAACAGTTGAGGTCTAGCTCAATGTTCAGGCCCAGGGGGTGTAGAGTCCGTAATCTATGTATCCACTGGGTTTCATTTTGCGATATATTTTGCCTGAGATTGGAGCCTCGCCAGTGCCCCTCAACCCTATCAATCCCACAAAAAGTGAGCAGACTCGGGTCTTTGTTGTGGAACAACCTAAAATGATTAGAAAGGCCATGAAACTTGTACCCCTTTTTGATCCTGTTCACATGTTCTTGAAGCCTCACCCTCAATTGCCTTGTGGTTCTTCCTACATACTGAAGGTTACAAGGACAAGATAGAAGGTAAGTAACATGTGTGGTACTACAGGATATAAATTTTTTAATTTCATATGATCTACCATCTGTCAAAGAGCTAAATTGGGTGGTTTTTCGTTTGCGGAATTTGGAAGTTTTGCACATTGTACATCTCCCGCAACTGAAAAACCCCACACTGTCCAGGAAAGTACATGCCTTTTTTGGGGGGTCTATAACATTATGAGCTAGTTGGAGCCTAAGCGTAGGGGGTTTGGTATACACAAAATTGGGCTGTTTTGGCAACACCTTCCTCGGGTCATTGTCCTGAAGAAGGAGGGGCCAATGTCTTTTGACAATTTTTTCGAAGTCACGGTATTGCCTGTTAAATACAGTGAGAAAAGACAGATTATGGTTGCGCACACCTTTCTCTCTTGGCTTAAATAGATCATTTCTATCCATTTTCTCAACCATTTGCTTCGTTCTCTCTAGGTTTTCTAGATTGTAACCTTTTTCTTGAAACCTTTTCAGAATGACACTGGCTTGGGAGTTGAAATCACTTAAGTTGCTGCAGTTCCTTCTAATCCTAAGTAGTTGGCTTTTTGGGATGCCTCCTAGCCACCTAGGATGGTGGCAACTTGTCAGGGGAATATACCCATTTCTATCGACATCTTTGAAGAAGGTGCGAGTGAGTAATTTATTCCCCTCTTTGAATAATGTCAAATCTAAAAAATTGATTTGATGATAACTATAACATTCGGAGAAAGAGATGCCAAACCGATTAGTCCCTATCCTGGCCAAGAATTCCCGAAAAGAATCTGGTGATCCTGCCCAGATAATCAGGATATCATCTATGTACCTCTTGTATAATCTGAGCTCTGGTATGTTAGATTGAAAAATGGCTTCATCTTCCCAAAAGCTTATGAACAGATTGGCCACTGAGGGTGCGTACTTGGCACCCATGGCAACTCCCTTCTTTTGCCTATAATACTCTTTTTGATGCCAGAAATAGTTATGGCTCATTGCCAGGTCAAGAGCTTTCCGAATGAACTTCTTTTGTTTGGGTTTCATATCAGTGTGCCCCAAGGCCCAATCAACTGCTTGCAATGCGTGTTCTTGTTGGATATTAGTATAGAGAGAATTTACATCAATACTTGCAAGTAAACAATTCTCATCCATCATTACAGTATTGGTTAATTCGATTACTTCTCTGCTATCTTTAAGAAAGGCGGGGTATTTCCTGGTCAATGGTTGTAGGAAATAATCCAGGTATTCACCTAGTCTAGAAAAAAGTGATCCTATCCCACTGACTATCGGTCGACCGGGAGGCTTGTCACGATTCTTATGTATTTTGGGCAATTGGTATATCACGGGGACCCGTGGTGCATCAGGGATAATATATCTGGCCTCTTTTTTCTTTAAAATACCTTCCTCGGTCGCTGTTTTGATTAAATTCTTCAATTTAGCCTTGAATTTCTTGGTGGGGTTATTCTTGAGTTTTTCATAGGTTTCTTGATCTCCTACTAGTCTGTTTAATTCTTCTAGATAATCAGTTTTGTTTAATATTACTACCCCTCCCCCCTTATCGGCTGACCTAACAACTATATTTTTGTTTTTTATTAGAGACTCCAAACCTCTTTCTAAATCTTTTTTACGTCTCTGGGGTCTGACAACAAGATTATCCAAATCTTGTTCTACCAGAGATTTAAACACCCCAACAAAATGGTTGTTATTGATCTGGGGGTTAAAAATAGAATTATTTTTCAAAGTTGTGTGCATGTATTCCTCTTCCGGGGAACTTTCTATGATTTCCTTACTAGAAAAATGTTTTTTGATATTAATCTTCCTAATAAACTTCTGCAAATCAATGAACACATCAAATTTGTTCAAATTGTTTTCCATGGCATACTTTAAACCTAAATCTAAAACTTTTAATTCTTCTTGAGAAAAAATGGCATCACTTAAATTAAAAATTCCTTCCATTAAGTTAGTCTTTTTCGCTTTCCTTTTCCCTCCTCTGCATCCTCTTGTTCTCTTCTTTCTGAGTTTTGTGGTTGGGGGAAAACAAAAAAAAAAAAATTTTTTTAGTTACCCACTTGGTGAGTTGCTAGCGCAGGTCTTCTTCTTTATAACATTATTTAAGTATTAGCACTTTTCACCTAGCAGCTGCAACATATGAATTAGTTTAGAATATATTCACTTGCAATCGCTGTCTTTCTATCAATTTACAATTAGCACGCACCTGCTGTCTATCCGCCATGTGCTCTTCCCCCACTGCGCCGAACGAAAAGGGGCGGGGAATAGACTAGAAAGAACGTCAGGGGCGAGTGGAGTTATACGCATGCGCAGTGTGTATAAAGCGTAACACACGTGCGTATTACGTACGATCTGTGAGCGGAGGAAGGAGCATCGGAGACGCCGATCGTGATAACGAAGGTAAGATCTAAACTTGCGCCTATACTGCTTCAAAATGGAAGCCTATATTGTAACAAGATTAGGGGAGTTTGGCCTGACATTAGGGTTTGTCTTGTGTTGTGTCTTGCAGAGAAAATGGATGGGTTCAACGACCACAATTTCCTGCCCCTGTTCATTGACAAATACAGGGAGCTGCCCTGTCTGTGGCAGGTCAGACACCCCCACTATAATCACAAACAGAAGAGGCAGGCAGCGCTGGAGAAACTGCTGGAGTTGGTGAACCCGGTGGTCCCCACAGCAACCATCCCTTATTTAAAAGCTAAAATTGGTGGCCTGAGGAGCACTTATCTTAGGGAGCGCAAGAAGGTCACAGATTCCCAGAGGTCCGGAGCTGCAGCAGATGACGTTTATGTCCCCAGGCTGTGGTACTATGAGAGACTGCGATTTCTGTCAGACCACACTGAAGTCAGGGAATCCCTCTCCACTCTTCCTTCCACGCTTCCTTCCATCCCAGCTGAGGCTTCCGATGTCCAACCTGGGCCTTCCAGCCAGGAAGAAGTGGAGGAGCCTAGCTGGAGTCAGGTATAGCATTCTTCTACTGATTTCTGGTCAATAAATAAATGATGTTTACTAGATGTTATTATTGATCACTAATTGCTGCTTAAAAGTGTTTTACATATCAATAGACAGTAGTGGGCACCCAAAATTGGGACACAAATGAAAAATGCTGGGCTCAGAAGGATAGTCTGTTAAATTTGTTAACATTCAATTTGCACAGTCAGGAGGTGAAAATTGTGTGTGATTGATGAAAACAATACTAAAACTATGTCCCTTTTTCATACACAGGAAGACCTCAGCCAGGGTGAGGTTGTGGAATGTGGCAGTCAGGAGGAGGTGGGGATTAGTGGCAGCCAGGAGGAGGCAGGGCTAAGTGTCAGCCAGGAGAAGCCTGGGACCAGTCGCAGCCTGACTGAGTCTCAGGTCCCTCCCCTCCACCTGCCACATAAACGAGCCAGGAAGGCCACTCCGAGTCCCGTGCAGGATTCAGCATTCAGGCTGATCCAGGAGGCTTCTGCGTCCCTCAGAGCCTTACCAACTCCTGAAGTGGCCTTTGCCTGCATGGCTGCCACCAAATTGCAGGGCATGCAGGAGGGTCAACGCAGGCTCTGTGAGGACCTTCTGTACAAAGTCTTACGTAAGGGGGTGAGTGGGGAACTAACACCCAAAACGGATGTCATTGAGTTGGACCATCCTCCTCCTCCTCCTGCTGCCACAACTCCACCACCAGAGCCACAGCGTGTAAGGAAGCGTGGAAGGAAGACCAAAGAGTGATGGCCCTGGGTTCAGTCTGGTCTGACAGAAGATGCAGTCTCTCGTATGACCACAGCCTGGGGACACAGATGTCATCTGCTGCTTTCCGGATCTCTGGGACTTCTGGACCAGACTGCCCTCCCTTAGATAAGGACTCCTCAGGCCACCAATTTTGATTAAAAATTATTGATGTGTGCCCTGGGGGTCCAAGGCTTCGCCCACTTCTGCAGTTTCTCCAGCATTGCCTCACTCTTTGTTTAGTTGTGACCCCTTAATAACATTTTTTGGGTAAATTCTACTCTCCTGTGTGTGTTTTCATCCAAAAATGACAGTTTGTTGGTGACGATTCAGGTACATTTCTAAAGTACAATGTGAAATTAACAAGGGACAACAACACTAAACAATCTCCTACAGATTAAATAGAACAACATATCAATGGTGTTGTGGGAACTTGACACAAAAAACACACACAAACATTTTCGGGAGTACAAATAAAAATCGCCCAAAAAAAAAAAAATACAAACACAAAAAAAGAATCTACATTAAAGCCAAAAAATATATATAAAATATACAAAAATATGTTGTCAGATGTGAGAAATCAAAATATATTGAGGGAATCCCGATAAATAGTAACGAGATAAGTTTGTGAGAAGTGTGTGTGAATATGAGCAGCAAAACTACTTAATTCTTGTCACATTATAAAGAAGAAGAGAGTGCGCTGTATTAAACCATTTTTAACATTGCAGCATAACGAAAGTGCTGTATCCATTGCGAACGCTAAGTTTACCAGAACGAGCTGTTCCGTCTTGGAATTTCTTCTGAGCATGCGTGGCACTTTGTGCATCGGAACAGGCCACACACGGTCGGAATTGACGCGATCGGATTTTGTTGTCGGAAAATTTTATCTCCTGCTCTCCAACTTTGTGTGTCGGAAAATCCAATGGAAAATGTCCGATGGAGCCCACACACGGTCGGAATTTCCGACAACACGCTCCGATCGGACATTTTCCATCGGAAAATCTGACCGTGTGTACGGGGCATTACTGTAAAGAAACCTTTCTGTATTTGGAGATTACATTTATTTTCCTCCAGATGTAAAAAGTGCCCCCTTGTCCTCTGTGATGAGCTTACAGTGAAAAACTCAACAGCAAGTTCACTATTTGAACCACTTATCTACTTATACATGTTGAACATATCCCCCCCCTTAATCTCCTCTTCCCAAGAGAGAATAAATGCAGTTTATTTAATCTTTTCTCATAGCTGAGCTCCTCCATGCCTCTTATCAGTTTGGTTACCCTTCTCTGAGCTTCCTCCAGTTCCCCGATATCCTTTTTGTGAACTGGAGCCCAAAACTGGAGCCCAAAGCTGGAGCCCAAAACTGAACTGCATATTCCAGATGAGATCTTACTAATGATTTGTGCAGAGGTAAAATTATATATCTCTCTCTCTGCTGTCCATACCTCTCTTAATACAAGAAAGGCTTATTTTTATTTTTGCATTGATGCATGTATCATTTGCCGGTTCTCAGCTCTCTATGACTTTTTTTGACAATACCTTGCCTACTAGCCATTAAAATTGGCAGACTAAATTATGAAGATTAATTTCTTATAGAATTCAAAAGGGTTCAATTTTATCTTCCTTTTTTTGGACTTCACACAGAATTAAAAACCCCTTCCACCACAAATTGAACCTGAAGAAAATAATTTATCTCTACAGACATAAAAATAAGCCATTTCATTCAGGAATTCATTCATTAAAAAATTATCAAGTGCATTATTGAAAGGAATACTGTAGGTAGGAAAAGAAAGAAATGTGACAGAGAGGTGAGCTTACCAGTCTGCTGTTTCTTCTTTACTGCCCAGTAGGGATAAGCAAATATAGCCATGTTAGATTCACTGCCAGTTTCCCAACCACCCCCCCCCCCCACCCCCCAGTTTTCCCAATCTGTGAGAGGGGGCGGATCATGATATTGAATTAGTTCCTTGGTATCATAGGCAAACTATTGTCTAAGGCTGGCCATAGATGGACTGAAATCCAATTGGTTAAGCAGGGACAAGTTGAATTTTGATCAGTGTGTAGCTGTCCCTGTTTGACAGAAGTATACATTGTCAGAATACAATGTCCTGGCAAGGGGAGTTTGAGATAGATGGAGGAATCTATTTTTTCAGTTTATTTAGTCCACTGGCTAAACAAAAAATACTATTTATCTATAGCAAGTTTTACAAAAGGCAAAGGAAGCCAGGCGCTTCCTTGGGGAGACATATTTTAAAGATAAAAAATAATAATAACATACAGTGAGAAAATCCTTTAAACAACAGTTTTGGGTAATGCATTTAAGCTCTAAATGGTGTTACAGAACAGCACAATTTTACCAGACAGCATCAGACAGTGTGCTGCGGAAGTGGCATATTGGGCTGTAGATTTGTTTTTTCTTTTAGAAGCAGCTTAGATGCAGCAGCATCAAAATCTGATTTAATCAGTTTAATAGTGTATTTTTTTTAAGATAGTTTTATCAGCAACATATTGGTCAATGTTGTCCTCCAACTGCTCAATCCATCAGCAACCCAATTATGGCCGGGGCTAGTGAAGGGTAAAAAGCCCCCTGCATATTCACTATCTCCTCCTTCTTAACCCCCTCCTACTTGGCCTAATAATGGTTGCTTCTGGCAGAACTGACACACAGCATACTGTAGGTCAATGTTATCTCCAAAGTTGTTCCGACCAGCACACTAGTATATGTCTTTTTCAAAATTTCTGCTGCCAACAGTTATCAGTGTTATCAGGAGCAGTGGAATAGCTCCAGTCAGTAGTTCATTCTGAACACCCAATAAAACATGGGGTCCTCCCCACTTTTTAGCATTTAAATATCACTCCTTGAACAAATGTAACCAGCAAAGTTCAGGCACTACCGGTATCCACGTCTGGCCGCTGTAGCTCTATAAATCAACAGAAAGTCACTCTGAGGCTACTGATCCTGACTGATCCTGAAAGTCATGTATGGGGTTACATAGTAACATAGTTACATAGTAGGTGAGGTTGAAAAAAGACACAAGACCATCAAGTCCAACCTATGTGTGTGATTATGTGTCAGTATTATATTGTATATCCCTGTATGTTGCGGTCATTCAGGTGATTATCTAAAAGTTTCTTGAAGCTATCAATGCTCCCCGCTGAGACCACCGCCTGTGGAAGGGAATTCCACATCCTTGCCGCTCTTACAGTAAAGAACCCTCTATGTAGTTTAAGGTTAAACCTCTTTTCTTCTAATTGTAATGAGTGGCCACGAGTCTTATTAAACTCTCTTCTGCAAAAAAGTTTTATCCCTATTGTGGGGTCACCAGTACAGTATTTGTAAATTTAAATCATATCCCCTCTCAAGCGTCTCTTCTCCAGAGAGAATAAGTTCAGTGCTTGCAACCTTTCCTCATAACTAAGATCCTCCAGACCCTTTATTAGCTTTGTTGCCCTTCTTTGTACTCGCTCTATTTCCAGTACATCCTTCCTGAGGACTGGTGCCCAGAACTGGACAGCATACTCCAGGTGCGGCCGGACCAGAGCCTTGTAGAGTGGAAGAATTATCGTTTTATCTCTTGAGTTGATCCCCCTTTTAATGCATGCCAATATTCTGTTAGCTTTATTAGCAGCAGCTTGGCATTGCATGCCATTGCTGAGCCTATCATCTACTAGGACCCCCAGGTCCTTTTCCATCCTAGATTCCCCCAGAGGTTCTGCCCCCAGTGTATAGATTGCATTCATATTTTTGCCACCCAAATGCATTATTTTACATTTTTCTACATTGAACCTCATTTGCCATGTAGTCTCCCACCCCATTAATTTGTTCAGGTCTTTTTGCAAGGTTTCCACATCCTGCGGAGACGTTATTGCCCTGCTTAGCTTAGTATCGTCTGCAAATACAGAGATTGAACTGTTTATCCCATCCTCCAGGTCATTTATAAATCGTTCTTGCCAAACCAATCTATTAACCTTCTATGAGGAGGTGAGTTGCCATCTAGATAAAGTAAGGCCGTAGACGTGGTGTATCTGGATTTTGCAAAAGCATTTGACACAGTTCCCCATAAATGTTTACTGTACAAAATAAGGTCCGTTGGCATGGACCATAGGGTGAGTACATGGATTGAAAACTGGCTACAAGGGCGTGTTCAGAGGGTGGTGATAAATGGGGAGTACTCAGAATGGTCAGGGGTGGGTAGTGGGGTTCCCCAGGGTTCTGTGCTGGGACCAATCCTATTTAATTTGTTCATAAACGACCTGGAGGATGGGATAAACAGTTCAATCTCTGTATTTGCAGACAATACTAAGCTAAGTAGGGCAATAACTTCTCTGCAGGATGTGGAAATCTTGCAAAAAGACCTGAACAAATTAATGGGGTGGGCGACTACATGGCAAATGAGGTTCAATGTAGAAAAATGTAAAATAATGCATTTGGGTGGCAAAAATATGAATGCAATCTATACACTGGGGGGAGAACCTCTGGGGGAATCTAGGATGGAAAAGGACCTGGGGGTCCTAGTAGATGATAGGCTCAGCAATGGCATGCAATGCCAAGCTGCTGCTAATAAAGCAAACAGAATATTGGCATGCATTAAAAGGGGGATCAACTCCAGAGATAAACGATAATTCTCCCGCTCTACAAGACTCTGGTCCGGCCGCACCTGGAGTATGCTGTCCAGTTCTGGGCACCAGTCCTCAGGAGGGATGTACTGGAAATGGAGCGAGTACAAAGAAGGGCAACAAAGCTAATAAAGGGTCTGGAGGATCTTAGTTATGAGGAAAGGTTGCGAGCACTGAACTTATTCTCTCTGGAGAAGAAACGCTTGAGAGGGGATATGATTTAAATTTACAAATACTGTACTGGTGACCCCACAATAGGGATAAAACTTTTTTGCAGAAGAGAGTTTAATAAGACTCGTGGCCACTCATTACAATTAGAAGAAAAGAGGTTTAACCTTAAACTACGTAGAGGGTTCTTTACTGTAAGAGCGGCAAGGATGTGGAATTCCCTTCCACAGGCGGTGGTCTCAGCGGGGAGCATTGATAGCTTCAAGAAACTATTAGATAATCACCTGAATGACCGCAACATACAGGGATATGTAATGTAATACTGACACATAATCACACACATAGGTTGGACTTGATGGACTTGTGTCTTTTTTCAACCTCACCTACTATGTAACTATGTAACATACTTAAAAAATTTCTTGGGATTTTTTTTGCTCTCCTCCGTTATGTGTCTTTCATGTTCTATCTTAGCCATCCTAATTACACCCTTACATTTCTTGTTGCATTTTTTATAAAGTCTGAATGCTGAGGATGATCCCTCAACCTTGTATTTTTTGAAGGCCTTCTCCTTTGCTTTTATATGCATTTTAACATTGGAGTTAAGCCATCCAGGATTTTTGTTCACTCTTTTAAATTTATTACCCAATGGGATACATTGGCTAATGCCCTTATTTAATATGCTCTTAAAGCAAACCCATCTCTCCTCCGTATTCTTTGTTCCTAATATTTTATCCCAATTTTTTGCCTTTTAGCGAGGTTTGTAGTTTAGGGAAGTTGGCTCTTTTGAAATTCAGTGTCTTTGTGTTCCCTTTATGTTTCCTGTTTCCCAAGAAAATGAGGGACAGCAGGTTTGTGACATTATCTTACATGACAGAACAAGGAAACACCAAGGAAGTGCCATGTGCTGTATCTATCCCATTCACAGGTATCATAAGGTTAGCCCAGAATGCAATGAAATGAGCCTGTTTTGTCTCAGTCAGGTGCTTCTTCCATTGAGTTCTCAATTGCTGTGTTGAACCTTATTGGATGTTTGGAAGTGCTTCTTCCATTGACTTCTCAATTGCTGAGTTGTGTGCACCACACTGGATGTTTGGCTTTCTGCAACACTTGGGCTTCTGATAGGGTTTGCAGATCAAAACACTAATATCAACAGCAGAAACCATTAAAAACCCACACTGCAGAGGTTACTGGAAAGTCCACAAAGTGCCAAAAGGATTTGGATGATTGCTGCTTGATGTTCTCTGCTAGTTGCCCCTGCAATAAAAATTACTTTTGCTGTGAATGTGAGTCAGTGTCATGTATTCTTTAAAACAGTGGTATTTGAAGAAGAGCCCTAAAAAAACACAAAGAAAAGATTGTAAAGGTGCAAGAATTTTAAATTCAGAAATGGAAAATATATACAAACTAGTATTTGTCCTATACTTATCCATCTTATTTATCTTATACTTATGTTATATTGTTATTCATATATACATATATGTTTTCATGCCCTTATTGTAATAAATGTGATATGTTTAGATATAGTAATAAGGAGTACTGAGGAAGCTGTCGCAGAAACATGTTTATGATGTTTATATAAATCATTAAAGTTTCTCTGTAATGGTATTTGTCAAGTATCTGATTTACTGCATATAGGTGACAAACATCTAGTTCTAATTCAGTGAACTATAGAAGACATACCTTATGATAGCTTATTAAAAATGAATGCATTTTTATCCATATCAAGAGCCTCCTATATAGCCACTAAGGCTCGATTCACACTAATCCATTTTTTGATGCATTTTGCATTTTGCAGAAATGCAGGGACATTTTTTAACATGGGTTCCTATGGAACATGTTCACATCAATGCATTTTTGTGCCTCTGCGTTTTTGGAAAGGGTCGGGGACATTTTTTCCCACAAAATGCAGCGTTTTTTATGTAATAGAATTCAATGGACCCGCATCCAAAATGGGTACCACGTTTTTACAGCGATTTTGCTGCATTTTGCGTTTTGTGTTTTTTTATTATTTTTTTTACACTGCATATAGCTGGTTGCTAAGGAGGGAGCCAGGAAGCCGGCTGCCGCATCCTTGACAACAGATGAGTCATCAGCAGTCAGCTGGCTTCCCGCTCAATGTTAAAAAAATGCAAGCTAAAAAAAATTGTGAAACAAAAACAGCGTGGGGTCCCCCGCTAGGTCCATACCAGGCCCTTGGGTCTAGTATGGATTTGGAGGGGACCCCCACACACTAAAATAAAAAAAATGGCGTGGGGTCCCCCCCAAAATCCATACCAGACCCTTAACCGAGCATGCAGCCCAGCAGGTCAGGAAAGGGAGGGGACGAGCAAGCGCCCCCTCTCCTGAACCATACCAGGCCACATGCCCTCAACATGGGGGATGGGTGTTTTTGGGCAGGGGGGCTCTGTGCCCCCCACTCCAAAGCACCTTGCCCCCATGTTGATGGGGACAAGGGCCTCTTCCCGATAATCCTTGCCCGGTGGTTGTCAGAGCTTGTGCCGTGCTTATCAGAATCTGGAAGCCCCCTTTAACAAGGGGGCCCCCAGATCCCTGCCCCCCCTATGTGAATGAGTATGGGGTACATTGTACCCCTAGCCATTCACTAAAAAAAAAGTAGTGTAGTGTTAAAAAATACAGTAGACAGTTTTTTACAAGTGTTTTATTAAAAATCTTCTTCTTCTTCTCCGCTTCTTCCTCCGGTCTTCCTCCATCTTCTCCCGTATCTACATCCTCCGGTCTTCTCATTCTCCCCCTGCTTCTTCCGCTCTTCTTCTGTCTTCTTTGTTCGGTGTTCTTCCTTTGCTGCATCCCCCTGATCTGTCAGCGCCGATGTCCTGCATTTCTTAAATAAGGATGGGGTGTGGCAATTGGATTACATCATCCGAAGGCCATGCCCCCTTGTGACGTACCGCCCGGGGCATGATGGGTCCGTGACGTCACAAGGGGGCCTCCGGATGATGCAATCCGATTGCCACGCCCCATTGTTATTTAAGAAATGCAGGACATGGGCACCTACAGATCAGTGGGACGCAGCATCGGAGGAGGGTCATCGGCTGGAGTGGTGGCAGAGGAAGCCACCGGACAAAGAAGACAGAAGAAGATGGAGGAGATGGAGGAAGACCGGAGGAAGAAGCGGAGAAGAAGAAAATTTTTAATAAAAGACTTGTCAAGAATGATCTACTGTATTTTTTAACACTACATTACTTTTTTTTAGTGAATAGGTAGGGGTACAATGTATCCCATACTCATTCAAATGGGGGGCCGGGATCTGGGGGCAGCCTTGTTAAAGTGGGCTTCCAGATTCCGAAAAGCCCCCCACCCGCAAACCCCCGACAACCACCAGGCAAGGGTTGTCTGGAAGGGGCCCTTGTCCCCATCAACATGGGGGCAAGGTTCTTTGAGGTGGGGGGCGCAGAGCCCCCCCTTCCCCAAAGCACCCATCCCCGCATGTTGAGGGCGTGTGGCCTGGTATGGTTCAGGGGGGGCGCTCTCGCTCATCCCCTCCCTTTCCTGACCTGCCGGGCTGCATGCTCGGGTCTGGTATGGATTTTGGGGGGACCCCCACACCATTTTTAAAAAAAAATTTGGTTTGTGGGGGTCCCTTCTGAATCCATACTAGACCCAAGGACCTGGTATGGACCTGGGGGGGACCCCACGCTGTTTTTTCTCTCGATTTTGTTTTTTAGCCGATAATTCTCTTTTTTTGCATTCAACGGGAAGCCCGCTGACAACTGATGACTCATCGGTTGTTAAGGATGGGGCAGCCGGCTTCCCGGCCCCCTCCTTAGTGACCAGCTATATACAGTGTAAAAAAAAAACACAAAACGCAAATCGCGGCAACATCGCGGTAAAATCGCGGTAAAGTTTCATATTCCCATCGCACATGTTTCTGGTATAAGCTCTAAAGGTTGGCTGCTGCAGCAACAACCAGCTGGATACTGGTTCAAATCACAATGTAGATACTTTCCAGCACACCAAGGATCAGCACAAGGTGGAGTTCAAATGGTTTAATTTATTGCATGATCACAACACAAAAAGGTGCAACGTTTCGGAGTCACGCAGGACCCCTTCGTCAAGCATGTGAAACGTTGCACCTTTTTGCGTTGTGATCATGCAATAAATTAAACCATTTGGATGCCACCTTGTGCTGATCCTTGGTGTACTGGCAAGTATCTACATTAAAATCGCGGTAAAAATGCGTGTCCAAAAACGCGGCAAGCACCGCAAAAAGCACTGCAGAAACGCTCAAAAGCAACATGTATAGATGTGAATCGAGCCTAAAAGGCTGCTACAGCGTATTAACCATTAATAAATTGTACTTTGTCCTTTTAATGAGTGAGTATAGGGATTTTGTGATTTATTAGATGACTTTGCAAGTAACTCTTGATGAATTATTTACAAAATAAATGCTGCAAGCTACCGGCACACAATAATTATTTTCCTATTCTTGGCATATAAAGCTGCACTCTTTGTATAGACTTCATTTATTGGTTTGCACACCTTGGGTTCACCAACCTGTCTTTACTGTGTTTCAGCAAGGGTAATTCCATAATATTTACATGCTCACATTGCCAAGCTCTTTGCAAGAAATTTTCCTAACCAGTTCTTACAAAATGTAATTAACGAGTTTTAAAAGCCAGTTCTATTGTAAAATTTTAATGAGGCAAAGACAGAAAAAAGATTTTCTTTTCCCTGAAAAGGAACAAAAATGAAGAAAAGATGATTCACAGGAAGGCTGCCAAAATTTAAATACACAGGGAATATTGCTATATAATAACCAACCATACATTTAACTATACATTTATGTAGCTCTAATCTCTGTGCATCAAATATGGACAGGTAGAGTTTGACCAACAATACAGAAATAGAAAGTCAGCAGAAAGTCAGTGGTATAACACTCTGGGATTGATTTACTAAACGCACAAGACTGTTCACTTTGCAAGGGAAGTTGCACATTGCAAGGGAATTTCCCCCCAGAGCTTAGTATTTAAGTTGAACTTCTGCTAACTTCCATCATCCAATCATGTGCAAGCAAAAACGGTATGTTTTTATTTTCCTTGCACATGATTGGGTATTATTTGAAAAGGTAAATTTCACTGTATTCATTAAGCTCTGGGGATACTTCTCTTGTAAAGTGCAGCTCCCCCTGCAAAGTAAACAGTATATTTGCCTTTTGTAAATTCACTCCTCTGCATCATTTTATTTCATACCTCTCTCCTCTACTCACCACAGCTTCTCTATTCACTATTAGAGTTGTGCAAATCGTTCGGCCCAAGCATAAGTTTGGACTGAACACACAAATTATCGGGGCGTTTGTTCAGCCCTCTGAATGACCACAATGTACTGCGCCACTGCACAGTGCATTGGAAGTCCTGATTGGCTGAAACAATGAAGGCTTTGCCCAATCAGGGCACAGAGCACTGTCAGAGCCATGATTGGAGAAAGTAATGATGACTCTATCCAATCATGGCTCATTGCTCTTAGTCCCGTCCCACACTATAAAAATATTCTTCCCATAGCGAGCGGCCATTTGCAGTGCAATATTGACGTAGAGAGAGATAGAACAGGTTTCTGTTTAGTGCTGCTAGCAAGTTAGTGTGCTATAGTGTGCTATTGTGCTTCTATTGTCAGTGTAGAATATCAGTTTAGTGTGAATCTAGTGATCGTGTGAGTGATCGTGTGAGTGTAGTATGACCATTCATTTTTACTTTAACGTTAATTTTTGTGAGTGTAGCATGACCATTAATTTCTATTTTAGTGCCAGTTTAATTTATCAGGGCAGTTTTTATGCAGTATATATCAGTGCATTACTGCACGATTAATGTAGTACATATCAGTGCGTTACTGCATGCTTAACACAGTATTTATCAGTGTGTTACTGTACATTTAATGCAGTACATATCAGTGCATTACTGCACGTTTAATGCAGTATACATCAGTGTGTAGGGATGAGCCGAACACCCCCCAGTTTGGTTCGCACCAGAACATATGAGAACGAGCAAAAAATTAGGAAGAACACACGAACACCATTAAAGTCTATGGGACACGAACATGAAAAATCAAAAGTGCTCATTTTAAAGGTTATATGCAAGTTATTGTCATAAAAAGTGTTTGGGGATCCGGGTCCTGCCCCAGGGGACATGTATCAATGCAAACATTTTTTTTAAAAATGTCAGTTTTTTCGGGAGCAGTGATTTTTTTAATGCTTACAGTGAAACAATAAAAATGAAATATTCCTTTAAATATCGTGCCTGGGGGTGTCTATAGTATGTCTTCAAAGTGGCGCATTTTTCCCTTGTTTAGAACAGTACCACAGCAAAATTACATTTCTAAAGGAAAAAATGTCATTTAAAACCGATCGCGACTGTAATGTATTGTCTGGTCTTGGCAATATAGATAAAGCTCATTGAAAAAAAGAGCATGGGCCCCCCCCCCAGTCTATTACCAGGCACTTTGGGTTTGGTATGAATATTAAGGGGAACCCCGAACCAAAATTTAAAAAAAAATTGCGTGGGGGTCTCCCTAAAATCCATACCAGGCCCTTCAGGTCTGATATGGAAATTAAGGTAAACCCTGCGCCAAATTAAAAAAAATGGCATAGGGGTCCCCCCAAAATCCAGACCCTTTAGGGGGTCTATGGGTCTATCGACCATGGGGCCAATATCTTTTTCCCAACCGGCCAGATGGGAAAGTTCAGTAAGAATCTGACAATACCCTTTATGTAGTAGAGATACTGGAAGGCCCTTTGTTGACCTTGCCTGTACTATCTTGTCAAGAACCAAGATAGGGGGGAAGAACATCCTAACAGAAGAGAATTGGGCATTTAAAGCATGTCTTAATTGAAGAAATTGATAGAACCAATTAGATTGTAGAGAAAACTCTCCCCGGAGCTCTTCAAAGGATTTAAGTATACCATTCTCGCATAGCTGAACTAAAGTTGTTATTTCTGATTTCCCCATCTTTGAAAGCCTCTAAGAGCTAGAATTTGGGGAAGTCTATCATTTTCCCATATGGGAGTGTACCTCATAGGATAAGAGACACCCAGCATATTTTAAACTGTATCCCATATTTTACACATTAGCATACAGGTGGGCATATCAACATCCCCTCTAGCGGCATCTAAAACATGGAGTGGTAGCTTACCCTCAAATACATATGAAAATAATCGTTGAGTGGGAAGGGGTATCTGCTCAGACTCCCATCCAGCAAAGTGCAGTAGTTGGGATGCAAAAAAGTATATCCTTGGATTAGGAACTGCCAGTCCAGCCACATTTTTGGGATGTTGTAAGGTCTCCAGTTTAATACGAGGGGGTTTGTTCCGCCATATTAATCACCTAAATATGGTATTAATCCTAATAAAAATCCGTATGGGTTTCCAAATTTTGGCATTGTGTAAAAAATAAAGAAGCTGAGGCATCCATATCATTGTGATTAAGTTGATACGGCCTATTGGCGATAGGGGGAGCTTATTCAAGGCTTTACTTTGGTTTTGAAATCTAGAAAGTAATGGAAGTATATTATCTACAATATATGACTGTGGGGAGTCAGAAATAGTTATAACTAAATATTTTATGGAGGGCTCAACCTTAAGATGGGAAAGAAAAAATAGTAATGAGTCTGGAAGGGAATCCAGGGGCATCAGCATGGATTTCTCTTAGTTTATGCCTAACTCCTCAATATATTTCATTACTAAATTAGAGAAAGGGGAAAAGAGGTGACAAACCTCAGGACTTTTAAGGTGTTAGGGTATAAGGATCAAGAATTGTCAAGTTGCATAAAATTCCAATAATTTTATTTAAATAGAAGAATAAAAAACATGAGAAGGAAAATTACATCCATATCACAGGGTAAAATTGAATTCATGAAGCTTATACAAACAAAGCAATACTACTCTCGACATGTTTCACTTGATAGAGTTTCTTCAGGAGATTGATGGGGTGACTTTTTTATATACTAAGAATGAGAAAAACATGAGTAAGTGTCTCATGAGCATATTCAAAAATATATAAACATATCTTAAACATACAGATTTGGTAAAGAATAATTTATGCATAAGTTATTTTGAGAAAATAAAAATATTAGAACATAAGGACATCAAAAAAGCATCAAAAAACACATGGGCACAAATTGGAACCAAACCCTACCAAGACTGTTTCAGATCAATAAATGATGTAAATGTAGTGATAAAATCAATACATGTATCGTCCCATCCATCCAGCTTGGACACCTTGACTGTTTGCAGAGAAGCGCTAACAGGGTGCTATTTCTAAAAAGAAATATATAAAGCAAATACTCAATAGGACAAGGGTAAGAGTTAATTACTCCTTAGATGGAGTACTAATCAAACTCTATTTCATGGTGACTCCATTGTTATATTTAATGTATATTTTTTAATTTGTGCAACTCATTTTCTTTCCCGCCTTTTTCCCTTTTTCCCTTTGCTTTGGCTAATTATTGTGGCAATGCCTTTGAAGGCCTCATGGACACCATCCATAGATCTCAAAATGCCACTGAGGGAGGCCTCTCCATGAATCGTTTTCTTCTCAGACTCCAAAGAATGCTAGAAAGAAAGTCTCAATTCTACTGGAATAAATGGTATTTTTCCAAATATATAGATGATCAAATGTCCCCTTGGGGCCTTAGAATACAGATTTTCCCCACCATCAACAAACTGGAACCTGAGTTTAAGTTACATTAGGAGCAAAATTTACAGATGTGCTCTGTCAAAATTATGGAGCTGTTATGTTGTCATTATACCAATGAATTAACACTTTTAGATAAAGAAATAGAAAAACTATATGAGGACAACCATTCCATTACCTTGGACGGGCTCTTCCCCACTCGGGGGAGCACGTTCAAGGCAGGTCTTGAATCTTATGTGACTGAAATTTTAAAAACCAAAGAAAAAAGGGAGGGAGAAGCTTTCCTATGATAATGGTCAGGCCTATAATTGGGCACCCTTCAAGAGCAGGAGACACAATACTAAAATGCGTGTCCAAACCGAACAGACTTCTAAACAAAACGATTCTGATACCTCACCATTGTCCTCTGTTTCCTCCTCACAGGCACCTGCTCACCCCACGGTTTCCAAGAAGCAACAACTACACAAACGCACCATCGTTAATGTAAATGCACAACTAGAGAAATCAAAACGTTTCCCCAGCACTAATCGCACACCTATAAACACCAGAGCAGCAGCTGCTGAAATTTCTGCTACTGCAAATGCACCGGGACAGCCCGAAGTCACTTTACACATGGGCACAACCCATTCAGTGATGTCTCAGGCCTCGCCTAATCGGACAGGCGGGCCTAGTGAGACTATCACTGAATCGGTTTTTGGCACAGCACCTATCTTCACTCAGCCAGTACACGACCTAAAGAAGATGGGGAGTGTGGATCTATCACACCCCAAACAATCCAAAATCAGTTCAAAGTGATCAGTCTATTGTCAATTACCCTTACAGAAGCCCAAGTCTCAGTTTTACAACTTTGCTTTACATTCTGACTTACACAGACGGTTGATCCCTTTGAACTAATTAAATATCTCAATTAATTTTCACGTAAGTTGATGTTCATATGAAATTGATGTTCATATGAGTTCTATATGAAAAGCCACAGCCAGCAACTCAGATCCAGCAGCCCACTAACCCCCTGTGGAAGGAAATGAATATTAATGATATAAAGGATATGGAAGAATTGATGGAATTATGGGATGAGGGACACATTGATGAAAGATTACAAACCTAGATCAACCACTTTTCCTGCCCTACAGGGGAACCCTAATGTGTGGGCTTTCACCCAACAAGCGACCAATGAAATGCGTAAGTCCAAGTGGAAGGGATTAACTCAATCCAACCTAACATCAGTTCAAAAAGAGGCACTTCGCTCTCTACAACAAGAAATGCGGGTAACTATTAAACCCTCTGATAAAGGGGGAAATTTGATTATAATGGACAACTCCCATTATGAGTCAATGGTTTTGAAGCTTTTGCAGAACTCTGAATGGTACAGGAAAATTCCAGAAAGTCATGTAAACCATACTATAATCAAATTTAGACAACTTCTGAGCTCTGCCTACTACGAGGGATTGATAACCAAGAAAATTTCTGAGTGTTCCAGCCTCCAAAACCCCAACCCTGTATGCCCTCCCAAAAATTCACAAACACGACACTAATCCACCAGGGCGCCCCATAGTTTTGGGAAATGGTTGTCTCACCGAAATGCGAGCACACTCATTGATGATTTTTTGGGATCCCACGTTGAGGGCCTGGCGTCCTATCTACAGGACACCAGAGACCTTCTAAGAGCACTCGATGGCATTTCAGTCCCGGAGGGTTCCTGGTTGGTTGCTCTTGATGTTGAGGCCCTCTACAACTCCATCCCCCACGATTCTGGGGTTGAAGTTGTGGAGGGCTTCATTTCCGAGGGCACCCAGGGGTTACAATGTGTTCATCCTGAATCTACTTCGATTCATTCTGACCCATAATATCTTTCTCTTTGTTGGCTCCCACTACCTCCAGATACAGGGGGTGGCTATGGGGACCAAATGTGCCCCCTCCTATGCCAACCTGTATCTGGGGGGGTGGGAGCAACATTTCTATCATAGAGATGACTTGCAACCTTTTATTGACCAGATCCCCATCTGGAGACAATATAATTTTGACGTCTTCTTCATCTGGACTGGCAAAAGGGAGGACTTGGCCTTTTTTGAAAGCTTCAAGGTAAACAAATTCAATCTCAGTTTCACCATGGAAATGAGCCAATCACAACTCACATTTTTAGACATTCAGATCTTTGTGAACCAAAATGGGGATATTGGATCTACACTCTATCGTAAACCCCTGGCGAGAAACACCCTGCTTCATGCCACCAGCTCCCACCCGGCCCCTCTGATAGTGAGTATACCTTATGGGCAATACCTCAGACTTAAATGAAACTGTAGCAAGGATGCCCAATTTGAGTCTGAGGCTAGGGCACTGCAGTCATGTCTGCGGCTCCGGGGCTATAGCAACAGATGTCTCAAAAAAGCATACCTAAAGGCTAAGAATAAAGACAGGTCGGCTCTGATTCATGACAGGCAAACCCTGACCTCCAACTCAGGGGTTTGACTAATCACACATTTTTCTGGTAAACATGAGCAAGTACGGGCTATATTTGAAAAATACTGGTACCTCCTGAAAGGAGATGCAAAGATATCTAAACATCTTAAAGATTTTCCAGAAATAACTTTTAGGAGACCAAGTCATTAAGAGACACGCTGGTGCATAGTCACTATGCTCAAATCTAAGGTCAAATCCCTGGGTACCAGGCCCTGCCATAAATGCAATTTTTGCCATCATCTATATGCATCTAGCCACATTAACCTGCCCAATGGTCGTTCCTACAGGCCCAACTTCTTGGTCACCTGTCAGTCCGTGGGGATAGTTTACATCATGGTTTGTGACTGTGATGCGTTTTATGTCGGCAAGACTAAAAGTCCTTTCTTCCATTGCATCAGGGACCATGTTTCCCTGGTGTGAGGGAAGAAAATGGAGACACCCATCAGCCGTCACATGGGCCTCTATCATAAATTTGATGACACCAAAATGCATTTCTCTGCCCTCAAACATGTCCCCCCTAATGACAGAGGGGGTGACAACGCCAAGATTTTATTACAGCGTAAGGCACTTTGGATCTCTGACCTCTGTGCCCTCAAATCCCCAGGCCTCAATGATGCCTTGAGTTTCAAGTCTTTTCTCTAACCCTTTTACCCCCTCCCCTCCCTTTCCCCCCTTGGTTTCTCCCCTCCCCCCTTCTTTTCCCTTTTCCCCCAACAACCACCCCCCTTCCCTCCTTCTCCCCTTTTTTCCTCCCTTCCTGTTCCCTAATTTTTCTTTCCTTTTTTCATTCTGACTCTTTTTTTAGCTGCCTCTAAGTTAGTTATAATTTTGACTTTGATACCTTTGTGTATTTATTTATGTACAAACACTTGGTTACTCTATACGAACCAAGAGGGACCATTTACTGTTAAATTTTTTACATAATAATTTCTTGCGTAATTCACATTGTCCATTTATTATTCAATTCAGCATCTTTATATATTCTGTGGTACCCACTTTTGCTCCCCATCCCATGCTGGTCACCGCAGACACTGTTTGTATGGGTGCCCGGGGCACTCACTGGTTGACATGTTAATCATCTGGCCAATCCGTTGCCCCTTTTTTTAGTTGTGTGTTTTTTTGCATAGTCCGGGGTGGTAAGTGCCTCCCTGTGCTATTAAGTGGAGGCATCCGCCCACCACTTATGTGCAGGCTCTGCCTTCATCTCCACTTCCAGCTTGGTGAAGGCATAGGACTTTCCAAGATGGCGGATCAGTTCTCATGACGCATGGCGTCTATGGGACGTGCGCCGCTCCTCATCCCTGGCGTATGCTCAATGGCACCATCGAGTACGCCCACGATTCGACGGTGACGTCAGACGCGGCTGAGTCAGAGAGGTGCTATTTAATGGCAGTTATATGCCTCCACTCTCTGCCTGAGATCCCAGCCCTAGGGACGAGCGTGTATCCCTCCTGGATCTCTTTGACTTACCCTTGAATACGTCTGGTAAGATGCCCTTCCCTCTATTTACAGACTCAATGGCTCTATTACTCCGATATCTCCTCAGAGGATATTATATACTATACAACCCGTAGGTCCATCTTGTCCTTGGATGTCTGGTCTCTCCTAAAACCTCCTCAGTTTCTGTGATGTCTGGTACCAAGGTGAACATATTTAGTCATTTACTACCAGCAAGACCAGCTTAATCCCTATTGATTCTACCTTCTTTTTAATAACACCAAGGTAATCTATTTCTTTTCTTGTTTTGCTAGTTGAAAGGTACCCCCATATACCCATTGTACTGGCCAACCTTGTCCTATTGAGTATTTGCTTTATATATTTCTTTTTAGAAATAGCACCCTGTTAGTGCTTCTCTGCAAACAGTCAAGGTGTCCAAGCTGGATGGATGGAATGATACATGTATTGATTTTATCGCTACATTTACATCATTTATTGATCTGAAGCAGTTTTGGTAAGGTTTGGTTCCAATTTGTGCCCATGTGTTTTTTGATGCTTTTTTGATGTTCTTATGTTCTAATATTTTGATTTTTTTCAAAGTAACTTATGCATAAATTATTCTATGCCAAATCTTTATGTTTAAGATATGTTTATGTATTTTTGAATACACTCATGAGACACCTACTCATGTTTTCTCATTCTTAGTATATAAAAAAGTCACACCATCAATCTCCTGAAGAAGCTCTATCGAGTGAAACATGTCAAGAGTGGTAGTGCTTTGTTTGTATAAGCTTCATGAATTCAATGTTGCCATGTGATATGGATGTAATTTTCCTTCTCATGTTTTTTATTCTTCTACTTAAATAAAATTATTGGAATTTCATGCAACTTGACAATTATTGATCCTTATACCCTAACACCTTAAAAGTCCAGAGGTTTGTCACCTCTTTTCCCTTTCTCTAATTTAGTAATGAAATATATTGAGGAGTTAGGCATAAACTAAGAGAAATCCATGCTGATGCCCCTGGATTCCCTTCCAGACTTATTACTATTTTTTCTTTCCCATCTTAAGGTTGTGGCCTCTATAAAATATTTAGTTATAACTATTTCTGACTCCCTACAGTCATATATTGTGGATAATATAATATATAACAACTATATAACAACTTGACAATTCTTGAACCTTATACCCTAACACCTTTTAAAGTCCCGAGGTTTGTCACCTCTTTGCCCCTTTCTCTAATTTCGAAATTTCTTCATTGGGATGTGGTGTTTTCTGGTTTGATTCCTCCATCTAGCATTTTTCTCATATTTCATTACTATCGGCAAGGATGAGCAGATATTGGTCAAGAAAAAAAGAAGATTGTCTGCATATAATGATATATTTTCCTCCTTATCTCCCCTAATCAGACCTGTAACATCAGAAGATGCCCGCATAAGACAAGCCAAGGTCTCTAAAGCCAGGGCAAAAAGCAGGGGGGACAGTGGACACCCCTGCCTAGTGCCCGGTAGAGTCTAAAACTAGGTGATTGAAGGCAGTTCACCCTAACTGATGCCACCGGAGTAGTAAAAAGCAACCACACTCACTGGCAAAAGACAGAGTCGACACTATCAAAAGCCTTTATTGTGTCTAGTGTCAAAATAGCACGGTTTGAATGGCCCAGAGCCGGAACCTGCATACTTAAATATGCACGTCTGATATTAAATGCAGTTGACTTATTGGGCATAAATCCTACCTGATCTGAATGAATAATATGTTTAATAACCTTATTTAATCTGGTAGCAAATATCTTAGCAAGAATTTTAACGTCTGTATAGAGTAGAGAAATTGGTCTGTAAGATTCAGGGTATAACAGGTTTTTATCCTTTTTAGGTAAAACTTCTATTACAGATTGATCCATAGTGTCTGGAAGCTGACCCAAATGAAAGGCCTTATTTAATGCACTAAGGAGGGTGGGAAGCATCACACTTTCCACTTCCAATAGAGTGAGTGGAGCATTAAGAATTTCTCTCTCCTCTATTGGGATAACCGGAAGATTACTGGATAGCCCTTTTTCAGTCATTAGAGCTGAGACGTGTGTAGGGTTAGATTGAGACCTTACTATCTGGGCCAATAATTTACTGTTCGCCTCTCCCTCAAGCCCAGTTAAGTCTCTTCTGAAAGAAGAGTTTATTCCTAGCCCTAGATTTCAACTGTTCGTTCAGCTTGTTTTGGCATGAGAGTCATTCTTGTTGGGCATCCGGAGAGGAATTATGAATATACCTGGCTTCCGCTGCCGTGGTATCGGCCTTTGCAAGTTTGAGCTCTCTACGAGAAGCACTTTCAATAACACTTATATTCTGGATTAACAGCCCCTGAAGATAGGCCTTAAGAGCATCCCATACAACTCGTATGGAAACAGAGCCTAGATTAAGGGAACAAAAGTCCACAATACGAGTAGAAATTACATACTCTTTGGGAAATAGTTCCAACCAGAAGGGGTTCAGCCACCATGGCATATTGGATGCCCTGATGTTAGGGTAACTAACAGAGGAGAGTGATCTGAGATTCCTTGAGGTTCAATATTTACATCAATTATATATGGTATAAGCCGAACACAAAGCCAAATCAATTCTAGATAGTGTGTTGTGTATTTTGGAATAACATGTGTAAGTGCATTGTTCAGGGTGTAACTTCCTCCACATATCGTACAGTCCCAGTTTCCTGCATAGTTGTCCAAAGGGGGAGAGATGCCCATTGGTCATTGACCTTGGAGCTGGGCATCTGTCCCGCTTCATATCAACTACACTATTAAAATCTCCAAGCATCAATATTGGCACCAGGGGTGAAACACCTGCAAAGGAAATGATCTGATGAAATAATTCAGGATTGTATGAAGGGGTATATATATAGCGGCCAGAATCAACTCGAGATCATCCAGCTTGCATTGTAAAAAAATGTATTTGCTATTTTCGTCTACCATAATCCTAGTGCAGGAGAATACCACACCAGCGTAGACCAGAATAGAAACTCCCCTTGAATGGGAGGTAAAGAGTGAATAGTATGCCGCTCTGACCAAACGGCGTTTCACAAATCTGGTCACGCTGGGTGTGGTGTGAGTCTCCTGCAGACAGATGAGGGCAGGATGAAGAAAAGCAGTATAATAAAATACAGACTGTCTTTTGTGTCTTTTTAAAGCATTGTTCATACATTCCAAGATAGTAGTCTGATTGATTTACCATAAGTACAATGGCAAAATATCACCGCTAGTAAACCAACCTGCATCAAATACAAAACAAAATATAATATACAAATATAAAGCATAATAATAAACTATCCAAGATAGTAGTCTAATTGATTGATTTATTGTAGGTACAATGGCAAAATACTACTGCTAGTAAACCAACCGGCATCAAATACAAAACAAAATATAACATAAAATATAAAACATAATAATAAATACTCCAAGAAGGGAAAAATAAAATAAATAAGTAAATAAAACAGTTCCTCGCAGGAAAAAGCCACTGACGTAAGGAAAAAAAAAAAAAAACATTTAGTGGCTATCGCTGATTAGGCCTTCGACAGCTTGGCTTATAGTGAAAAAAAAAATAGGCCAGTGCCCCGACAGTTCAAATTATATAGATTTCTTGAGAAAGTGGGCCCGTCATCCCAAAGTCTAAGTTCTAAGCCAGTGCTGAGCTTCCTGAGGTGTTTGAAATATTTGTACAATACCTTTGCAGACTACTCGCAGACGGGCAAGGTATAACATAAAGTATTTTAACCCTTGGAGTAACAAGCGTTTCTTCACTTCTTGAAAATTTGCCCTCAGTTTCTGAACCTCTAGTGAAAAGTCAGGAAAAAATATGATTTTCGATCCATTATATTTAATATCATTTAGAACCCGCACCTGTAGCAAAATATTTTCCTTATCTTTATAATTTAGCAGCTGTGTTAGAACAGGCCGAGGTATATTTCCCAGTTTCTGTGGGTGGGTAGGGACCCGGTGGGCATGTTCTATTATAAACGATGAAGAAAAATGGTCCTTGACGAACATTTTAATAAGCCATCGTTCCGCAAAGTTAATTGGGTCATTACCCTCTGCATTCTTTGGCAGACCCAGTAACTGGACATTATTAGAATTTTTTTAGGGAACTAATTTGGAAAAAGGGCCAACCTAGGATTAGCTTGAAAATGCTCCAATTACCGATCAAAGACGGTGGTATGGTGATACCTCACCCAAGATTATATTTTTTGTCATCTCAGCTGCAACACCTAGGGAGTTGTGGAACCATAGGTGGTGGGAGCCCTAATAATAGAATGATGATAAAGGGGGCTCCATATAATACATTAGTGGAGACACTAGAGGCAGACTCCTTTACTGATAGATTCACGATGATCAAATTAGTTAGTAAAGTGTGGCGGGTAACGAAGGCATTAATTGGATATAATGGGCTAACAGAGTATACCCCCTTATGGCATAATAAAAACCTTGCAGAAATAAGGGGTATAGAGAGACCTGGGGAATGGGAAAGGCAAGGTATTAGCCGCTTGATTTAGCTATTTGAGGACAACCTTATGAAATCCTTTTTAGATCTAAGACAGGAATTTAACATATTAAATAAGACGTTTTATAAATACCTGCAGATTAGACATGCCATTCAAATACAGTTCAGGTCTCAGATCATAGAGTGGACCCAGATCCCCGTACTTCTGAAAATCATCAAATCACCCTATACTAAAGGTTTAATCTCCAAGATGTACACTAGTTGGGGCGAGAGAACTATGAGTGGAGTGGGTTCTCTCAAAAGCAAAGAGGGGTGGGAGAGAGACGTAGGGACAATAACTAGGGTACAATGGAATACGATTTTAGAACAAGGAGCCCTGGTCTCGATCTCCCCTTCGCAGAAGTTTTCTCATTTGTTTCTAATCAATAGAGTCTGTTATACCCCCCCAAAAATATTCAAACTGGGTTGGAAACAAAATGATTAGTGTCCCAGGTGTAAGGTGATGGGGGACCTTCTCCACATGGTATGGAAGTGCCCAAAGCTCTTTAGATACTGGAGGGGGATAATTACTAGGATAAATAAAACCTTCAAGAGCTCATTGGAGCCTGAAGCCTAAACATGCCTGTTAGGGTGCTTGGAGAAAGATAGAGTCCTCCTCGGTACCATAGAGGTAGTGTTGAGGTGTTTGTTCCAAGTGAGAAAACTGATTGCACAAAAGTGGCAGGCCCAGGCCCCCCCAACGGTGGAGAGTTGGATTGCAACTATCAACTCAATGGTTTGGAGCGAGAGAGTGCTGTATTATGTATTATGTAGAACAATATCAAAAAGTTTGAGACAATGTGGGGACCTGGCTGCAGAGAATGGGATGTTCCGTATGAGTGCCCCTGCTATCTCTTCCTTTCTCTCTTTTTATCATGTGGTCCCTTCCTTTTTTCTTCCCCTGTCAACGGGAAGGCTCTTTTTTTTCCTCTTCACCTATAGAGTTAGACAATCAACATCCTGATAGGTATAGACAATGTTGGGGTGATGTGTGGTGGGGGGGAGGGTGAAGGTTGGGTTGGAGGGAGGGTGTAGGGATAGAGTATAATAGTAACAATGTTCCTTTTTTTGTAATTTGCACATACTATGTACAATTTATGATGCTGTACGCTTTTAATTTTTTGTAATATGAAAAACAATAAAAAGTAGAAAAAAAAAGAATGTAAACAATTCTCTATGTCTTCAACTTTAGAGATTATAGAGTATTTAGCTTACGGGTAGTAGCCTCCATCTCTGGAAAAGTATCCTCTATACCGCTAACCCTATCTTCTAATGTCTTAGTGCATTCCTGTACATTTTGGAGATCCCCGCGTATATGAACAACTTCTTCTCGTATGGCCTGTACCTGGCCTGTAAACACGGAGAGGGAAGAGGAACAATGTTGTATCAGAGAATAAACATCCCTTAGTGTGGGTTCAAAAACTTTTTCAGCTGTACTCTCCTTCTACAGTTTGAGCAATTGATGTATCTACATTCATACTCACATTGAGTGTAGAGGAGGATGGGATCAAGGGGGGGGGCATTCTTTCTCACCATAGGGATGCAGGGTCGACTGAGCATCCATCTTAGTGATTTGCAGGCATGGTTCTTCTATACGGGAGACCCCCCTGCGTTCCTTTAGTTGTCCATAGTGGTCTTACATTGCATTGATGCTTTCTTGGTGGGCGGGATTCCCTCTTGCAATATCGGCTTTTGTAGTAGGTCTGGATTGAGAAGAAGAGAAAGGGGGCCCTGTACCAGCGCTCCCCAATCCTCCAGGATTTAAATTAGCTTTTGGAGGTAGTAGTTATGGCGCTTTTACCCTCCTTGCTTTTAGACATGACAGGCAGAGGGAGGAAAAAAACAAAAAAAAACCAAAACAAAAAAAAAGCAGGAAATATTGTGCCAGCAGACTGTCACTCTCCCAGAGATTTGGAGACTTAAAATTACCTTAGGACAGCCGACACTAGACTCTCCTGCACAGCATCCAAGAGAGAGGGGGAGAGGATGGAGAGAGATGATCAGCCAGCCCCGTGGGAGATTTATCTCCAGTTGGCAGGGGGAGTCAAATACCTCTTGGCAGCAGGATGGATCAGAAGAGAGGTTTTTCCAGCACAGAGATCCTCAGACCTTCCAGAGCGCAGGAAAATAGGCAGCCCACAGCCTTGTCATGGCACACAGCACCAGCCCCAGGGCGGGCACAAGTGGGGGATATGATACAATGCACAGCGGTAAGCAGAGGGGTTCAGAGAGAGAAGGACCCGGCTCTGTTATGGCTCAGACAGCCTTCTGTATGCGCTATAGCATGGAACACGCAGCATGGAGTACGGACCTCTAACAACGATCAATCAGCCAGATGTCGGAGCTCAATCAGCTGTGAGCACTCTGAGCTGCTCACATCCTCACCTCACAAAGGCACAGTGCGTTGCACTGCATGTTTAATGCAGTATACTTTAGTGTGTTACCGTACGTTTAACGCAGTATATACCAGTGCATTACTGCACGTTTAGCGCAGTATATATCAGTGCATTACTGTAGGTTTAATGCAGTATATTTGAGTGTGTTACTGCACATTTAACACAGAATATACTAGTGCATTACTGCACGTTTAATGCAGTATATATCAGTGCATTCATGCACATTTACCACAGTATATTGCAGTGTGTCGGTGCAGTTTTACTGTAGTATATTGTAGTCTGTCAGTGGAGTGTGTCTGTGTAGTGAGTGCACCAAACACCACTTTCCATTGATTAAAGTGCATCCACGTACACATTTTCACATCTTTATTCGATTTTGTTAATAATTGCCCCCCAATCATGTCTGGGGGGCCAACAAGAATGGAAGACGTTCCCATGGCACTGTGAGGGCGCCAGCAGCGTATGTGTCCACAGGTAAAGGTGGATGTGGTCTAGGCAGGGCATCATTCCCTCTGTTTAGTGATGTTGCCTGTGTTATCCAGTCACAGCATGCAGAGGAGGTGGTGGACTGGGTTACTAAATCATCATCATGTTTTAGCAGAGACAGAGACTAGTGTGCAGTCCACTGCAGCTTCCAGAGTGGCTTATACTGCCTGCTTGTCCACAGCTACTCTTGCCATACCTCCAGCATCAACATCGAGGAGTCAGCGGAGTTATTTGAACACTAGGGATGAGCCGAACACCCCCCGGTTCGGATCGCAGCAGAACATGCGAACAGGCAAAAAATTTGTTCGAACACGCGAACACCGTTAAAGTCTATGGGACACAAACTTTTTTTTTAAGGTTTAATATTCAAGTTATTGTCATAAAAAGTGTTTGGGGACCTGGGTCCTGCCCCAGGGGACATGTAACAATGCAAAAAAAGTTTTGAAAACGGCCGTTTTTTCGGGAGCAGCGATTTAAATAATGCTTAAAGTGAAACAATGAAAGTGAAATATTCCTTTAAATTTCGTACCTGGGGGGTGTCTATAGTATGCCTGTAAAGTGGTGCATTGTTCCCGTGTTTAAAACAGTCCCTGCACAAAATGACATTTCTAAAGGAAAAAAGTAATTTAAAACTACTAGCGGCTATAATGAATTGTCGGGTCCTGGCAATACAGATAAAAGTCATTGGAAAAAATGGCATGGGATCCCCCCAGTCCATTACCAGGATCTTTGGGTCTGGTATGAATTTTAAGGGGAACCCAGAACCAAAATTTAAAAAAAAATGCGTGGGGGTCCCTCCAAATTCCATACCTGGCCATTCAGGTCTGGTATGGATATTAAGGGGCACCCTGCGCCAATTTTTTTTAAAAAAAGGTGTAGGGGCCCCCCTCAAACTCCATAACAAACCAGTCTGGTATGGGTTTTAAGGGGAACCCAGCGCCAAAATTTAAAAAAAATGGCTTGGGGGTCCCCCCAAAAATCCATACCAGACCCTTATCTGAGCATGCAACCTGGCAGGCCACAGGAAAAGAGGTGGTATGAGAGAGGCCACTCGTTTACATACCTGGGAGGCCACCCCCCCTCTGACACCACAGGGAAGCCATTGGGAAGTCCCCGTGCATCAGAGGGAGGTGGGGTCACCTGGGTACATAATCGTGTGGCCCCGCCCTCATATATATATATGAACTGTCATGTCAGAGGTGGATCAGTGGCTTTTTTTTTTTTCGGTCCGTCGGCAGAGCCATAAAAGAAGATGAATAGACTTCATGGGACATTTTAATTTTTTTATTTTTTAATAAAGGACTTGTTCCTAGTTATGTCTTGTTTTCTTTTTAACATTTTGACACTTTTTTTGTGAAATGGTACAGGTACAATGTACCCGTTACCATTTCAAATGGGGGGGCAAGATCTGGGGGTCCCCTTGTTAAAGGGGGCTTCCAGATTCTGATAAGCCCCCCGCCCGCAGACCCCCACAACCACCGAGCAAGAGTTGTGGGGATAGGGCCCTTGTCCCCATCAACATGGGGACAAGGTGCTTTGGGGGCTACCCCAAAGGACCCTCCCCATGTTGAGGGCATGTGGCCTGATACGATTCAGGAGGGGGGGTGCTCTTTCGCCCCCCTCTTTTCCTGTGGCCTGCCAGGTTGTGTGCTCGGATAAGGGTCTGGTATGGATTTCTGGGGGGACCCCCCACGCCATTTTTTTAAATTTTGGCATGGAGTTCCCCTTAAAATCCATACCAGACAGGTCTGGTATGGATTTTGAGCGGGACCCCTAGGCCATTAAAAAAAAAAAATTGGAGCAGGGTTCCCCTTAATATCCATACCAGACCTGAAGGACCTGGTATGGAATTTAGGGGGACCCCCACACATTTTTTTTCTCCTGGCCCACTTCCCACAGCTCAGCTATTTGGGCCTCTTTTAATCGCACTGTTGCAATTAGCAAACTTTGCCTCAAGCATATCAAACATGGCAAAACACCAGCCATTTGGGTAACACATACTTGACAAGGCATTTAACTTCCCACCACTCAGCCCATTGGCAAGAGCACGTGAAAACCACACAAAAGGGATGCAATTCTGCTCCTCCTCACTCCTCACCTTTCCCCCACTATAGCTCATGACCTCTCAGCAGCCTGACACTTGGTCCAGCAAGCATGGTCAGGGACAATATATTTCATTCACAGCACACTGGGTAACTCTGCTTGCAACTCAGAAGGATGCAGGACAGGGCTCAGTGCTGCAGCTTGTTGTGCTGCCACATCTCCATACAGCTAATGGTGATGATGCAGGATATGTCAGCTCCACCCCCTCCTCCTCCTCCATGCCCTCCTCTGCTGAAGTGACCCATGAACCAAAATTACCCACTAAGAGTTCAAGTGGCTATTCAATGAGTCAGAATGAAAGGTGCCATGCAGTGCTTCAGCTGGTCTGTCTAGGGCACAGGAGCCACACCGGAGCAGAGATTATGGCAGCTCTGCAGGAGCAGGCCCAGAGGTGGTTCACGCCACACCAGCTGGAGCCAGGAATGGTCGTGTGTGATAATGGCACACACCTCCTGTCCGCCCTTGATAGGGAACGTTGACACATGTGCCATGCTTGGAGTCCACAGACTCCGTGGACCGGCTGACATTTATCAAAATGAATCAGTCCTGGATTAGCAGCAGCTATCAAGCCCCTGATGCTGATGTTGCTGATTAAGTGCGTTCTGGATCTCAAGTCTCTGAAAAATTGTCTAGGCTGCATAGCTTTGTGGGTGTTGATCTGGAAGAAATTCTTTGTTGTAGGTTTCATGGGCGCAATTAACACCCAAGGACCAATTTTTCGCACCTGTTTCAGGTACATATCATTGCAATTGTTGACAGCAAGGACAATTCTTGCTTTCATCAAGTGTACCTCTATAGGGTTACGGTGTGAATTCACCACAGACTCCCAAAGACCAATTTTTCTGGAACTGCTTGACCAGAGCATTCAATTTAAATTTTTGGAAGCAAGGTCAATTCTTGCTTTTATCAAGAGTACCTCTATAGAGATACGGTGTGAAGGCATCACCGACACTCAAAGACCAATTTTTCCATACCTGTTTGGCAGGTACATATCATTTCAATTTTTGACAGCAAGGCCATGTCTTGCTTTCATCAAGAGTACCTCTATAGGGTTATTATGTGAAGGTACTACCAACACCCAAAGCCCACTTTTTCTGCACCTGTTACTTCTATCCAAAGTCTGCAAAAGAGACACCAGAATGTATCCAAAAAATCTCTAATCTTGATCCAAGTGCACTAAATTGTGGCCTCATCATACAGACTGGATCCCCAAACCGTTGTTTATAAAATAAAGAAAGCTTGAATGGAAAATGTTATTTTTTATAAATGTCATTATTGCTCAGCAGCTTCTATACACGGTACACATGTGCCACATTACAGGCAGACTAAGGGGACCCCCCAGGTACTATATTTAAAGAAATTTTTCATTTGTATTATTATTTCTCATTTTGATGGTTTCACTTTAAGCTTCAGTAAATCACTGCTCATTTAAAAATGATGTTTTTTTACAAACTTTTTTTTCATTGATACATGTCCCACAGGGCAGTACCCAGACCACCATAACCATTAAATGCCCAATTACTTGCATATACAGTGGGTATAAAAAGTGCCAGGTCTCCGTGGTGTAATAAAAGAGACAAAGATAAGTAATTTCAGAACTTTTTACACCTTTAATGTGACCCAAAAACTGTACAAGTCAGTTGGAAAACAAACTGAAATCTTTTAGGTAGAGGGAAGAAAAATAAAAAAACTAAAATAATACGGTTGCATAAGTGTGCACACCCTTGAACTAATACTTTGATTTTATTACAGCACTCAGTCTTTTTGGGTATGAGTCTATCAGCATGGCACATCTTAACTTGGCAATATTTGCCCACTCTCCTTTGCAAAAACACTCCAAATCTGTCACATTGTGAGGGCAACTCCTGTGCACAGCTCTCTTCAGATCACCCCACAGATTTTCAATCGGATTCAGGTCTGGGCTCTGGCTGGGCCATTCCAAAACTTTATTCTTCTTCTGGTGAAGCCATTCCTTGTTGATTTGGATGTATGCTTTGGGTCGTTGTCATGCTGAAAGATGAAGTCCCTTTTCATGTTCAGCTTTCTAGCAGAAGCTTGAGGGTTTTGTGCCAATATTGACTGGTATTTGGAACTGTTAATAAATTCCCTCTACCTTGACTAAGGCCACTGTTCCAGCTGAAGAAAAACAGCCCTAAAGCATGATGCTGGCATCACCATGCTACACGGTGGGCATAGTGTTCTTTTGGTGATGTGCAGCATTGTTTTTGCGCCAAACATATCTTTTGTAATTATGGCCAAAAAAGTTCAACCTTGGTTTCATCAGGCCATAACACATTTTCCCACATGCTTTTGGAGACTTAAGATATGTTTTTACAAAATGTATCCGGCTTGGATGTTTTTCTTTGTAAGAAAATGCTTCCGTCTTGCACTCTACCCCATAGCCCAGACATATGAAGAGTACGGGAGATAGGTGTCACATGTACCACAGAGCCAGTATATGCCTGATATTCCTGCAGCTCCTTTAATGTTGCTGTAGGCCTCTTGGCAGCCTCCTTCACCAGTTTTCTTCTCATCTTTTCATCAATTTTGGAGGGACGTCCAGTTCTTGGTAATGTCACTGTTGTGCCATATTTTCTCCAATTGATGATGCCTGTCTTCACTGTGTTCCATGGTATATCTGGTACCTTGGGAAATTATTTTGTACCCTTCTCCTGACTATACCTTTTAACAATGAGATCCCTCTGATGCTTTGGAAACGCTCTACGGACCATGGCTTTTGCTGTAGAATGAGACTAAAAAAATGTCAGGAAAGACCTACTAGAACAGCTGAACTTTATCTGGGGTTAATCAGAGACACTTTAAATGATGGCCGGTGTTTACTGACTTCTATTTAACATAAGTTTCAATGTGATTGCTTAATTTTGAACACAGCTACATCCCCAGTTATAAGAGGGTGTGCACACTTATGCAACCACATTATTTTAGTTTTTTATTTTTACTTCCCCATCCTAAAAGATTTTAGTTTGTTTTTCAATTGAGTTGTACCATTTTTTTACGTCACATTAAACGTGGAAAAAGTTCTGAAATTATATATCTTTGTCTCATTTTTTTACATCACAGAAACCTGACATTTCAACGGTGTGTAGACTTTTTATACCCACTGTAAGCCTTCAAAATGGGCACTTTTCCAGTTTGCGTCTCATAGACTTCAATGGGGTTCAGAACTTTTGCGATGTTCGAAAAGTTCTGCCGTGAACCGAACAGGAGGCCACTCGGCCTATCTCTATTAACTTTCAGGTTGAGAAAATAAAGCTATAAATCACACCATGATTTTGATTTGCAGCAACAATCTCCCTAATGGGGCCATCCCCCACTCCTATGCCCTGGCTGCTATGGCTATAGTTATAGAACTGCTCCTTCTGGTGCAGTCCCACTACCATTGGTCCACTAGTCTAAACTTTTAATCTGAAACCACAGAGACAGATGCAGCTGCAGCCTGTAAGCCACCAGGAATCCAGTCTCTGAATGGCTACAAGAAGTTTTTTTTTCTCTTTCTCCTCTCCTTCTCCTTCTTTTTCATACTACTTTTGCATTTTTAATCCTAAGGCCCTGTTCACATGTGAGCATAGTGGAGACAGGTAAAAAAACCCTCTAAAACAGTTTCCACTCTCCTCTCAAAGCAGACCGAGAGAGAGATCCATGAGAGATCCGTGGTCATGTGATCGCTTATTTCTTAGTGTAAGAGCCAGCAGGGGACAGCTGCAGCATCCGACTGCTGCTGCAGACATATAGGTGAATATGTATGTTTATTTTTTTATGAAGCCCCAACTTCTTCTTTGTGTTTGTGGGCACTAAAGTTCAAACAGTATTTTTTGCTGAAAATATAAATTTAACAAATAATTGCACAAATATCATGAAACTTAAAAAATTTAAATTATAATTTTTGTATTCTACGGGGCTTCTTCTTTCAGAACATATAACATGTTCTGTGGGATTTAGTGATTTTTTTAGCCAAAAATTAAGATTTTTACGTGTGCAAAAATTTTTAAAAAATTGCTCCTGAGGGGATGTGGCTAACTAAGCGCCACACTTTTGTTTTATAAGATAGAATAGAAGAAATAAGCAAAGGCTCTCCTTTGTTGTCTTAGTTTTCTATCAAACACCAGCATAGGTGTGCACAGGGGGTGTGCCAGGTGTGCCTGGGCATACCCTACTCACTACGTGCGGTGCCGATTCCCCCTACTGCCTGCCCCCCCATTGCCCCCCACCGTACCCTGCAGTGCTGCTAGCTTCCTTCCTTTCCTCTCCCCCTTGCTGCTGCGGGGGGATGTTTCACGATGGAGACTGGTGGAAGGGGCTAGTGAAAATGTAATTTACCAGCACCTTTCTTTTCTAATTAAACAAAGTGAACACACTCACTCACTGTGTCCATTCATAAATGAAGCACAACTGTGTTTACTATGCTTCAGTTTGTGAATGAACAGGAAGCCACTAATGCAGTAGGCTGTGCACACCTATAAACACCAATATTAGTCATTAGCAATATGGAACTACTTTCTCCCTTGTTCTAAACTAGATGAAAAAAAGTAATATTTTATGTTCCATTCAACATAGTTGTTTATGTTTATAGAGCAACTTATGAGAACACCTGGCTTGTCTGACCTGTCATATGTATGATTTATGGCATGTGATTACCAGAAGTAAAAAGGAATTATTTAGACGTGTTTGGAAATTTACAAAACAATATAGAATGTTAGGCATGACTAGTTGTCTGCCTGACAGCTAAATCTGGAACTTACCGTGCCTTTGAAGTTTGGCTTGATTCTGTTTTAGTATAAATTAGCTTTGTGTTATGAGGAAAAAGGTTGATCCTTAGAAATGGGAGTGTATTGAGGTTCCATACATGCAAATTTTAAGTAGATCTTCATAGGTGTGTCTTTCCCCACCCCATAATGCACGATTTAGTATAATTTAACATTGTAGTATTATAACTAATTAAAGAGTTATAATACATTATGCACCGTATTATTATAACTTAAGTGATAAAATCACTCTTGTCTGCAAGATTTTATGGTCCTGGCTATCAACCATTATGCCATGGATGTCTGATTGCACTCTTATCGTTTTTGCCATCACTTCGCCTCCACTGCCTCCACCCACTAACTCACTTATTACCCCCTGGACCCTGCTCCTTTGCAAATACTATGACCACCCTCTGGCTCTATCTTACACTCTTTAACTCACATCTTCAATCTCTCCCTCATTTCTGGCATCTTCCGAAAATCTCTAAAACATGCAGATGGATCCCACCAATCTTAACAATCTATGTCCCATCCCCTTGCTCCCATTTTCCTCCAATTGCCTTGAATTACTGGTCTACAACCAACTGAGCTACTACCTCATTGAGAATAACCTTCTAGATCCCCTTCAGTCTGGATTTTGCCAACAACACTCCACAGAAACTGCTATCTTAAAACTCGCAAATTATTTACTAACTGCTAAATACATTGGTTACTACTCTGTACTCCTACTCCTGGACATCTCTGCTGCCTTTCATGCACTTGACCACCCCCTCCTTAAGAAAAACTCCACTCCTTTGGTCTCTGTGACTGTACTATTTGTTGGTTAGCATCCTACCTATCCCACCACACCTTCAGTCTCACTTTCAATTCCACCTCCTCATCTCCTCTTCCTTTTTTCTTTGACCTCTCCTATTCTCAATATACACACCTTCCCTGGGTCAGCTGATAGCGTCCCATGGTTTTCATTACAATTTCTATGCTGATGACACTCAAATCTATCTCTCTATCCCTCAGCTCACGCCTTCAGTCTCCACATGCATCACTAATTTACTAACAGACATATTAGTCTAGATGTCACACCACTTCCTCAAACTCAATCTATCCAAAACCAAGCTCATAATATTCTCTCCTTCTAATTCACTCCCTGATTATCTCTCAACTTGAATCCTGCAGCTCCATCCTCATTGGTTTACCTTTGCATATAGACTATCCCCCCTTCAGTCCATTATGAATGCAGTTGCCAGACACATCCACCTTACCAGCCACTCAGTATCTGCTACCCCCCTCTGCCAATCCCTCCACTGGCTTCTGCCTATTGAAAGACTAACAAGTTACAAAGCCATCCACAACTCTCTCCCTAGCTACTTCACTAACCTAGTCTCAAAATACCAACCAAATCGTTTTCTTTGTTCTTCCCAAGACTTACAACTATCTAGCTCCTTAATCACCTCCTTACATGCTTGCTTCCAGGACTTGTTCTGAGCCTCTCCCATCCTCTGGAACCCCCTAACCCAATCTGCCCGAATATCTCTTACTCTGTTCACTTTAAGGCAATCCCTGAAAACCCTTCTCTTCAGAGAAACCTATCTTGCCTCCACCTAACAACTGTACTTTTATCTTCTCCATCAGCCCATCCCCCCCATAGATTACTCCTGTATTGAATTATTACTATTATTATACATGATTTATATAGCGCCAACAGTTTGCGCAGCACTTTACAACATTCTGGCAGACAGTACAGTTACAATACAATTCAATACAGGAGAAATCAAAGGGCCCTGCTCGTTTGGGCTTACAGTCTAGAAGGGAGGGTCAAGTAAAGCAAAAGGTAATAACTGTGGGTGATGAACTAATGGAGAAAATAAACATACCATTGTTAGGTGTGGGTAGGATAGGCTTCTCTGATGAGGAGGGTTTTCAGGGATCATCTAAAAGCTAATAGAGTAGGAGAAAGTCAGACAGATTGAGGTAAGGAATTTCATAGTAGTGGAGAGGCTCTGGAAAAGTCCTGGAGGCAAGCATGGGAGGAGGTGACGAGGGAAATAGAGAGCAGGAGGTCTTGAGAGAGGAACAAAGAGAACAATTAGGTTGGTATTTTGAGACAATTGTCTTGTAACTGTACTGTCTGCCCTTATGTTGTAAAGCACTGCTCAAACAGTTGGCACTGTATATATCCTGTATAATAATGATAATATAATATTAGTATAGTACATTAGGATTCCATGGCTCTTCCTGAAAGCCTAAAAGGTAAAGGTATATGAGCAGGAGGCTGCAACCATTGCATCTGTGGTGCCTTAGATGTCTGCAGTTCATGGATTTGGGCAGGATGTACCTCTGAATATCTGATCATTTTAAAATATCATCTGGTGACCTCTGGAGTGAGTGATAAACAAGGGATGAGTATATGGAGAAAAGGTTTATAGTTTTCCCAGACAAACCCACCTGGGCCCGAGGATTCATTCAGTTGAAGTAAATGGAGATTATCCAAAAAGTTTTGTTATTGCCTCTGTATTTGGTTGCGAAAATGACAGATCTACTTTAAAATTATATAGTGAATTGTAATAGTCACTAAATATGTCTGCTAAATCTTTTCATGCACTTTGTGGTTTTTAGTAAGGATGGATCATGAATGAAATCTTAGATTTAATGATGCATTGCTTCACCTGAACCACTAAATATTTTCCTGCTTTATCACCATTTGAGTAATAATTGAGTTTTAATCTTTTAAATATCCTTTCATGTTGAGTTAAAAGCGGGGTTACAGAATTTATGCCTGTAGCTAGCTCTAAAATGTGGAAACCAATGATTTAGAAGAGTACAAGATATGAAAGAAGCATAGAAAGGTGGCATTGTTTTCTAATGAGTCAGATGTTAAGTTCACTCTTTCAGTCATAATGCAGGAAATGGCAGTGGTGGGAGATCCATATGGATCAAAGAGGTGAAAACCTTATCATTCTTACCACTATCTCTGTGGAGCCTTGTCACCACATTCACTGGTAGCTAAAAGTAGAGTGTTCTTTTGGGTGGTTAATTGAGCAAAGTGGATAGGTAGCTACACAGGAAATGTCAGAGACTCAGATGACAACCAATAGACTCTGGTGTCAGTCTTATTAATTAGTTATATCTGAAGGCATTAGTCTTCACTATAAAGCATTTGCTAATACATCACTTGGAGGATATTAGTAATCTTGGTGTATACTGTAAATAAATACAGTGCCTTGAAAAAGAATTCACAACCCCCTGAAATTTTCCACATTTTGTCATGTTACAACCAAAATCTTAAATGTATTTAATTGGGATTGTATGTGATAGACTAACACAAAGTGGCACATAATTGTAAAGTGGAAGGAAAATGATAAATGGTTTTCAAATTTTTTACAAATAAATACCTGAAAAGTGTGGCGTGCATTTGTATTCAGTTCCCTTTACTCTGATACCCCTAACCAAAATCTAGTGGAACCAATTGCCTTTAGAAGTCACCTAATTAGTAAATAGAGTCCGCCTGTGTGTAATTGAGTCTCAGTATAAATACAGCTGTTCTGTGAAGCCCTTAGAGGTTTGTTACCCTGTTTCCTTGATTGTCGGTGATGGCTGCAATATAAGCCTTACCTCCAAATAAACCCCCAAATAAGCCCTAGTTAAAGTCTTTGTAGGTATTATTTTCAGGGTAGGGCTTATTTTCGGGGAAACAGGGTAGGGCTTATTTGGGAGGTAGGGCTTGTATTGCAGCCATCACCGACAATCACACTAGGTCTTATTTTCGGGGAAACAGGGTAGAGAACATTAGTGAACAAACAGCATCATGAAGGCCAAGGAACACACCAGACATGTCAGGGATAAAGTTGTGGAGAAGTGAAAAGCAGGGTTAGGTCGTAAAAAAATATCCCAAGCTTGATGTGTGGAAAATTTCAATGAATACTTTTTCAAGGAAATGTACATGACAAAGGATTTCTTGATTCATTTATGTTTTTTAATCATCTACTTGCAGGCATGTTGTTTCTCATTGAAAGCTCAGATGGAGCTGTGATGAGGGATAGGGGAGAGCAGGGGAAGAGTCACTGCTCTGACTTATTTATTGTATGTGTAAATTTCAACATGAGCTATTGAACTCTGTGAACAGCAAGCTGGATTAATTTTAAGAACAATGGCATGAAACAGAAAACCATATACATATTCTCCTTATTTTCATACAAATGTGCAAAACAGCCTGGTCATAAGCACACTGTGTCATTGTGGAGAATGCCTATAAATCATGACAAGATAAGTTTTTTTCTGTCATTTTACCTTATTGGGAGCAGCACATTTCATAATGCATTAGAAAAGTTCACAAAGCTTTTGTTTGTTTTATGTATTTTTGTAATCTACTAAATAATTCATGTCACACTAAGTTTATTTGCTATTTTTTCTGAGCATTTCTCCGATTATTATTATACAGTGGGGACGGAAAGTATTCAAACTTGTGATATTTCAGTTTTTCTTTTTTAATAAATCTGCAAAAATGTCAACAATTCTGTGTTTTTCTGTCAATATGGTGTGCTGTGTGTACATTAATGAGGAAAAAAATGAACTTAAATGATTTTAGCAAATGGCTGCAATATAACAAAGAGTGAAAAATTTAAGGGGGTCTGAATACTTTCCGTCCCCACTGTATACACAATTAGAGAGCCATAATTAATTAAGAAGGCACGGTTAAAATAAACAATGTGAATTTACATTTGGAAGCTTTTTGCTATTTTTTTGTATGCCAATTGCAAATATTATGCAATATAGCAGGAAAAAGGGAGAGTTTTGCTTCCCATGAAACGGCATAGCAAAAAAAAAAACACAAACAAAAATTATATTTGCAATGACTGAGTATTTTGCCTTAGTGTCTTTGGACTGATGTACTGTACTTGTTATCATTCCAACTTTCTGTTGAAAAATATATAATTGTGCTTTTTCTCCCCCGTGGTCAGCTACATTCAATAATCCTCACACTGGACAACTGATATGTATTGGGCCTTGCCCCAGGCAGATGAACACTTTGCAATAAAATATACTTAACCCTTATGGTCCAAATGATGCTAACCTCAAGTACTGGCAACATTTTAAAATAGCTGAAGCCCTAACCTTTTAGGTCCCAGCAAGTGCCATTTTTCCGTAAGCATTTCTAAAAGCTAAATAGCTTTTCTCAGCACATGCTATAGCTGAAACACTGCTAAAAATTGTGGTATCCCAATTATAAATTTCAATTGGTAAAGGGAGCTAAAAATATACTTTTAAAAAATTAATATGGGTCTGAGTCAAATTAGAGCAGATGGCACTTTTGCTGATTTCCATGTCTTTATTTTATGCACTAGTAGCCACAGTTTCTTTAAAGCGAATTCCAGGAAACTAAAGAGTTGGTTGAAAAAGTTATATTTATTTACCACTACTCTCAGAGAAGCCACTTGATAGATAGGTCCTTTGACCACATAATACCGTGAGCAGTGGAATGGGCTTCATTGAGAGAAGTCCTGGAACAGAATGTTGATTTAGAAAAATGTAACATACACAAAGTCAGCAAAAAATCAAGTATGGTTACTGTCATTAAGAAAAAAAGTCGAATAAACTGCGCAACAAAAAGAAATATTAACCATCTATGCTGCAGAGTCCTATGTATGACACAAACATACAAAAATCGAATGAGAAAAAAGTTGACTCGCGCTTAAAAATAAAAAAAGGGGGGGGCTAACGTGTGTGAGGCTGAAAAATCCTAGCCTGTTTGTGATGTTCTGAACATACAAAATGTGTCAAAAATATGTGTATCAGGTTGGGAGATGAGTCCCACCTCCCCTTGAACAATATGTGTAACCAATAGCAACTCAAATTGGTACATGAACCAAAGAAAAAACACTTGAAAATTGCGAAATAAGTAAGCTGATTTGAAAAAATATAAAAAATATATATATATATAAAAAAAGAGAAGAAAGTCCATGTACAAAGACACCAAACGTGCTGTGATTAAACCAAAAGAGTGTCCAATTGTATACAGTCCTAAATGTGTGGGTCCACCACCATGAATGAAGTGCCTGGCCGCTTACCAGAACCCCATGACCCCCCGTTACAGAGGGTCTAAATGGGCATTGAAATCCTGCTGCTTCCGACAGCCTGGGGACCCGAAAGGAGACTGGATTGGAACCTCTGGAGTTGGTGGTGCTGTAAAAGCTGTGTCACAGATGGATCTCCAGGAAAAAAGGCAAAGCTCAGCCCTCAGTGGAATATGAACGTCATATAGGGGAAACAGAAGAAGGCTCCCATAGTGTAAAATCACTTATGTTTATTAAAAGAAAGTAGTAAACACTCACATTAAAAAAAGCACTTGTCCTCTACTATCATTGTCAGATCACAACACAACAGAGAATTTGCTTTTTAGGAGGCTGTTCTATCTACCTATTTCAGACAGAGGACAGTGGAAAGTTTAATAATGGTCCCGTTAGCCTTAGGGTCCTTTAACTCTCCATGGAACACTCAATCTCTCAAAAGAGAGTGTATATAATTTACAGAGTAATATAATCCATAGAGTAAATTAGTCACACAGTCCCCTCTTTGCAGAACTCCTCTTTCAGCAACACAGGTTCAGAAAATGACAATTAAAGAACACAAGATGCTCCTCTCACCATACAGTTATGCCCTGTACACACAATCGGACATTGATCGGACATTCCGACAACAAAATCCTAGGATTTTTTCCGACGGATGTTGGCTCAAACTTGTCTTGCATACACATGGTCACACAAAGTTGTCGGAAAATCCGATCATTCTGAACGCAGTGATGTAAAAAGTTCTGGACTATAAACGGGGCAGTAGCCAATAGCTTTCACCTCTTTATTTATTCTGAGCATGCGTGGCACTTTGTGCGTCGGATTTGTGTACACACGATCAGAAATTCAGACAACGGATTTTGTTGTCTGAAAATTTTATAGCCTGCTCTCAAACTTTGTGTGTCGAAAAATCCGATCGAAAATGTGTGATGGAGCCTACACACGGTCGGAATTTCCGACAACAAGGTCCTATCACACATTTTCCGTCGGAAAATCTGACCGTGTGTACGGGGCATAATTCTAGAGGTCCCTCTAGGAGAACACAGTTCCTTATCAGACAATCCTATAAACAGGATGGATTTCAGCTATGATGCAATATTTCTAACAGGATGATGGCCTTTACAATACTGTTGACTGGGTGGGGTCAGGCAAAAGGCAACCCTTCAGGCCTCTCCTTCCTGTCAAGCCTGTACCTCCTTTTGGATCTTCTTGCTCACCCTGCTTTGCAAAATTCCAACCCCGATTCCTGACACATAAACTTCACCACAGCAGCACCTGGGCCACTCACAGAGCAGACTTTGCCTTTACTGCTCTGGGCTCCTGGCACATTCTACTCTGCAGCACTATACCTGGGCTGTCCTTACACACACCCTGAGCACAACAAGCTCATAGCAGCAGCCCCGTTTCTCTAAATCTCCCACAGGGCTGAGCCTCTCGACTTACCGCCTCCTTGCCTGAGTGGTGATTAGGGATGAGCTTCGAGTTCGAGTCGAACTCATGTTCGACTCGAACATTGGCTGTTCGCAAGTTCGCCGAACAGCGAACAATTTGGGGTGTTCGCGGCAAATTCGAATGCTGCGGAACACCCTTTAAAAGTCTATGGGAGAAATCAAAAGTGCTAATTTTAAAGGCTTATATGCAAGTTATTGTCATAAAAAGTGTTTGGGGACCCGGGTCCTGCCCCAGGGGACATGGATCAATGCAAAAAAAGTTTTAAAAACAGCCGTTTTTTCAGGAGCAGTGATTTTAATAATGCTTAAAGTCAAACAATAAAAGTGTAATATCCCTTTAAATTTCGTAGCTGGGGGGTGTCTATAGTATGCCTGTAAAGGGGCGCATGTTTCCCGTGTTAGGAACAGTCTGACAGCAAAATTACATTTCGAAGGAAAAAACCCATTTAAAACTACCCGCGGCTATTACATTGCCGATAATACACATAGAAGTTCATTGATAAAAACGGCATGGGAATTCCCCACAGGGGAACCCCAAACCAAAATTTTAAAAAAAAATGATGTGGGAGTCCCCCTAAATTCCATACCAGGCCCTTCAGGTCTGGTATGGATATTAAGGGGAACCCCTTCCAAAATTAAAAAAAAAAAGACGTGGGGTTCCCCCTAAATTTCATACCAGACCCTTCAGGTCTGGTATGGATTTTAAGGGGAACCCTGTGCCAAAAAAAAAAAACGGTGTGGGGTCCCCCCTAAGGATCCATACCAGACCCTTATCCAAGCACGCAACCTGGCAGGCCGCAGGAAAAGAGGGGGGACAAGAGTGCGGCCTCCCCTCCTGAACCGTACCAGGCCACATGCCCTCAACATTGGGAGGGTGCTTTGGGGTAGCCCCCCAGAACACCTTGTCCCCATGTTGATGAGGACAAGGGCCTCATCCCCACAACCCTGGCCGGTGGTTGTGGGGGTCTGCGGGTGGGGGGCTTATCGGAATCTGGAAGCCCCCTTTAACAAGGGGACCCCCAGATCCTGCCCCCCCTGTGTGAAATGGTAAGGGTGTACTTACCCCTACCATTTCACAAAAAAACTGTCAAAAATTTTAAAAATGACAATAGACAGTTTTTGACAATTCCTTTATTTAAATTCTTCTTCTTTCTTCTATCTTCCTTCATCTTCTTCTTCTTCTGGTTCTTCTGGTTCTTCCTCCGGCGTTCTCATCCAGCATCTCCTCCGCGGCGTCTTCTATCTTCTTCTCCTTGGGCCGCTCCGCACCCATGGTATGGGGGGAGGCTCCCACTCTTCTCTTCATCTTCTTCTTCATCTTCTTCTCTTCTTCATTTTCTTCTCCGGCCGCTCCGCATCCATGCTGGCATGGAGGGAGGCTCCCGCTGTGTGACGCTGTCTCCTCGTCTGATGGTTCTTAAATAACGGGGGCAGGGCCACCCGGTGACCCTGCCCCCCTCTGACGCATGGGACATGACGGGACTTCCCTGTGGCATTCCCCGTGACATCACAGGGAAGTCCCGTCAAGTCACCATGCGTCAGAGGGGGGCGGGGTCACCGGGTGGCCCCGCCCTCGTTATTTAAGAACTGTCAGATGAGGAGACACCATCACACAGCGGGAGCCTCCCTCCATGCCAGCATGGGTGTGGAGCGGCCCGGAGAAGAAAATGAAGAAGAGAAGAAGAGAAGAAAAGAAGAAGAGAAGAAGAAGATGAAGATGAAGAGAAGAGCTGGAGCCTCCCCCCATGCCATGGGTGCGGAGCGGCCCGAGGAGAAGAAGATAGAAGACGCCGCGGAGGAGATGCTGGATGAGAACGCCGGAGGAAGAACCAGAAGAGCCAGAAGAACCAGAAGAAGAAGATGAAGGAAGATAGAAGAAAGAAGAAGCATTTAAATAAAGGAATTGTCAAAAACTGTTTCTTGTCATTTTTAAACTTTTTGAAAGTTTTTAGTGAAATGGTAGGGGTAAGTACCCCTTTACCATTTCACACAGGGGGGGTCGGAATCTGGGGGTCCCCTTGTTAAAGGGGGCTTCCAGATTCCGATAAGCCCCCCACCTGCAGACCCCCACAACCACTGGCCAGGGTTGTGGGGATGAGGCCCTTGTCCTCATCAACATGGGGACAAGGTGTTTTGGGGGACTACCCCAAAGCACCCTCCCAATGTTGAGGGCATGTGGCCTGGTACGGTTCAGGAGGGGTGGGGGGCGCACTCTCGTCCCCCCCTCTTTTCCTGCGGCCTGCCAGGTTGCGTGCTCGGATAAGGGTCTGGTATGGATTTTTGGGGGGACCCCACGTCATTTTTTTTTAAATTTTGGCCGGGGTTCCCCTTAATATCCATACCAGACCTGAAGGGCATGGTATGGAATTTAGGGGGACTCCCAGGTCATTTTTAAAAAAAATTTTGGTTCGGGGTTCCCCTGTGGGGAATTCCCATGCCGTTTTTATCAATGAACTTCTATGTGTATTGTCGGCAATGCAATAGCCGCGAGTAGTTTTAAATGGGTTTTTTCCTTCGAAATGTCATTTTGCTGTCAGACTGTTCTAAACACTGGAAACATGCGCCCCTTTACAGGCATACTATAGACACCCCCCAGCTACGAAATTTAAAGGGATATTACACTTTTATTGTTTGACTTTAAGCATTATTAAAATCACTGCTCCTGAAAAAACTGCCGTTTTTAAAACTTTTTTTTGCATTGATCCATGTCCCCTGGGGCAGGACCCAGGTCCCCAAACACTTTTTATGACAATAACTTGCATATAAGCCTTTAAAATTAGCACTTTTGATTATTCATGTTCGTGTCCCATAGACTTTAACGGTGTTCGCGTGTTCAAACAAACTTTTTTCCTGTTTGCATGTTCTGGTGTGAACCGAACAGGGGGGTGTTCGGCTCATCCCTAGTGGTGATAATAGTGGTAACTTACATGGCTGTAGTGGTGATCAATCAGTATCCTCCTGACCCTGTTACTAGGGTTGGGCATAACCCCAGGCTGCAGCGGCAGTCAGTCAAAATACTTCCAGAGTCATCCCAAATCATATCTGGGAATAGTTCCCCCACAAAACTAAATGCTGACATACCAAGGTGCCAGCTGTCAGTCTAAAAGCTTGTGGCTGTGTTTTGTACTGTATTTCTTCTCTGTGCTAATGCAAAATTTTGGAGTAAACTAACACTTTTTACTGCACCATGAAGTTCCTTTTTTTCTAAATCCTTTATACTTACTGGAGGAGCCTCAGGCACAGTGACTGGAAGGTTGGAAACTTAATAAATGTCTCGTTGTCTTTGGTGGAGGAGAGTAGCTAGTGTTTGGAGCGGACCAGGTAGAACATTACAGCTGATTACTGTGCATATCAGGCGAGCTTGATCCCTATAATTTGGGGTCCATCCTGTCTGGGAAGAGGCCATCTGGCTTTTAGCTTATTTCTCCACTTGGATATAAAGTACCGACCAGTTGCCATTGCAGATTTTTAGATGCTACATCAGAAGTTGCCTTCATTATTACTTCATTTGACGTTTTTATTTGTGTTTGGGACTTTTTAACACAATATTAATTGATTCACATTGACTGATTCACTCACATGGTTATGTTTTTTGTATGATTATTCAATAATGTGTTTAAGGTTTGCGTAATCTCTTTTTTTCTATATATATATTTGTGAATTGGGTATTTTATTCTTGGAGATAGCAGCATACACATACACATGTACCTTTTTTCACTTCCTTTTTCACTTTTTTTCACTTTTTTGTATCACATATAATGTTGTATTATATACAATATTGATCACATTATCAGTTTGGTGAACGCAGAATAATTAAACTACGGTATATAAACTACAACAATAAACATATCTGGATACAATGTGTAAAGGAACACCACTCCAGGTAAAGTCTGGAAGTAAAATCCACCAGTAATCATCCCCGACAGGTGCTGGCCAAGCTCGCCACCACAGTAATCCTGGGAAAGGAAAAAGTCTGGCTGCACTCCACACATTATAATGATACTGATGATTTATTGCAGATAGACACAACAGCAGTACAGGAACACAGGAATGTTGACACTTTTCACACACTGAAGAGCTTGATCACCTGTGTACGGGCCTTAACTGTAACTTGCAGTTTACTAAACAGATGCAAAGTTAGAAACAATAATGCAAAACAGGTTCAGAATGGCAAAAATACATGCATACCGTGCAGAATAACATAGATCAGGTTCAAGATGGCAAAGAACAGGCTTACACTGCATTGTCCAATTATAAAAGTCAACCAAACTTTGACTCATCACAGCAATGTCTCTGTGATCCAATTATAGTAACATGTGGCTGTATAGCATAGTCTCTGTAAGATTATATAACAACAGAGAATCATGCTGAGAATCATTACTTCACAAAACAGTTCAGAAAACAGCTACTTATGATTATCCTCATGAACAGTGTTCCCCACGCTGAGGTCCAGGGTAACTCTGGTAACACAGATTAACAGCTGAAAGGACCTGAGGCCCAAGGACAAATGACCACCCCACTGGAAATTGAATACTCTTTGTAGCAATCGGGGAGGGCTCCCTGACAGTACCTTGTTCTTCTGGAAAAGCTACCAGGTATTAGGCTCATGCCTGACTCCCTGTCTGGAGATCATTTACCCTGCTACATTTGCCTCGTCAGGTGAGGCCTCTCTTATATATCAACTATATTTGAGCAGGATAAGTAAAGGGGCACTCTGCTACACTACTACTAGCTAATACAGTATATACAGTATCTCACAAAAGTGAGTACACCCCTCATATTTTTGTAAATATTTTATTATATCTTTTCATGTGACAACACTGAAGAAATTACACTTTGCTACAATGTAAAGTAGTGAGTGTACAGCTTGTATAACAGCATAAATTTGCAGTCCCCTCAAAATAACTCAACACACAGCCATTAATGTCTAAACCGCTGGCAACAAAAGTGAGTACACCCCTAAGTGAAAATGTCCAAATTGGGCCCAATTAGCCATTTTCCCTCCTCGGTGTCATGTAACTGGTTAGTGTTACAAGGTCTCAGGTGTGAATGGGGAGCATGTGTGTTAAATTTGGTGTTATCGCTCTCACTCTCTCATACTGGTCACTTGAAGTTCAACATGGCACCTCATGACAAAAAACTCTAAATTTCTGAAAAAAAGAATTGTTGCTCTACATAAAGATGGCCTAGGCTATAAGAAGATTGCCAAGATCCTGAAACTAAGATGCAGCACAGTGGCCAAGACCATACAGTGGTATAACAGGACATGTTCCACTCAGAACAAGCCTCTCCATGGTCGACCAAAGAAGTTGCGTGCACGTGCTGAGCGGCATATCCAGTGGTTGCCTTTGGGAAATAGATGTATGAGTGCTGCCAGCATTGCTGCAAGGTTGAGGGGGTGGGGTGTCAGACTGTCAGTGCTCAGACCATACGCTGCACACTCCATCAAGTTGGTCTGTGTGGCTGCTGTCCCAGAAGGAAGCCTCTTCTAAAGATGCACAAGAAAGCACGCAAACAGTTTGCTAAAGACAAGCAGAATAAGGACATGGATTACTGGAACCATGTCCTGTGCTCTGATGATACCAAGATAAACTTATTTGGTTCAGATGGTGTCAAGCGTGTGTGGCGGCAGCCAGGTGAGGAGTACAAAGAGAAGTGTGTCTTGCCTACAGTCAAGCATGGTGGTGGGAGTGTCATGGTCTAGGGCTGCATGAGTGCTGCCGGCACTGGGGAGCTACAGTTCATCGAGGGATCTATGAATGCCAACATGCACTGTGATATACTGAAACAGGTCATGATCCCCACCCTTCGGAGACTGGGCCATGGGGCACTATTTCAACATGATAATGACCCCAAACACACCTCCCAGACAACCACTACCTTGCTAAAGAAGCTGAGGGTAAAGGTGATGTACTGTCCAAGCATGTCTCAAGACCTAAACCCTATTGCGTATCTGTGGGGCATCCTCAAACAGCAGGTGGAGGAGCACAAGTTCTCTAACATCCACCAGCTCCGTGATGTCATCATGGAGGAGTGGAAGAGGACTCCAGTGGCAACCTGTGAAGCTCTAGTGAACTCCATGCCCAAGAGGGTTAAGGTAGTGCTGGAAAATAATGATGGCCACACAAAATATTTACACTTTGGGCCCAATTTGGACATTTTCACTAAGGGGTGTACTCACTTTTGTTGCCAGCGGTTTATACATTAATGGCTGTGTGTTGAGTTATATTGAGGGGACAGCAAATTTACACTGTTATACAAGCTGTACACTTACTATTTTACATTGTAGCAAAGTGCCATTTCTTCAGTGTTGTCACATGAAAATATATAATAAAATATTTACAGAAATGTGAGGGGTGTACTCACTTTTGTGAGATACTGTAAAGCGCCTTCCTGTTTTTAATAAAACAAACATTGTTCCCAATATGACTTTAGTTGTTAGGCCTACATCAGGAATAAAGCCACGCCCTAATGTGTTTCATCTTTTAAGGAAAGAATGTTCCCCACTGGTTGAAACGTGTTGAGGTGTGGCTTAGCGGTGGGCTTGTACAGACTGTCATTCTATCCTGGGGATCTCTGGTGGTCTATCCAGTGGTAGTTTCTGGCTCTGCTAGCTGTGATGTGAGGAGAGACTCGGCAATCCTGTTCTATGTGATTTGTGCTTTTAACTTTGTAAATAGTTTTAATGTATTAAATACTTGGTTGTTATATGAGATTACCCTATTGTGCTGCTTCCTTCTTTAATGATTTACCTTTTGGACAAGAATCAGCACAATAATCTGAGGGTGTAGAGAACCTGTTTTGAAAGAGAGTTGACAGCCTGATGAGTTTTGTGAGTGAAATGCTGATTTCTGAATGGCGAGGCATGCTTATATGGTGAGTTGTTTGATAGGTGTGGAACTTAGAGCATGATGTGAGCACTATTATGTGTGAAGATTTTACATGAAGACACAAAGTTTGAGCACTTTGAAAATTGGGGAGCATTACATTAATTTATATTTTTTACAGATTTTTTTAGTTCAATATATTGCATGAAAACATTGCATGGGAGCAGTGGGGAAACTGGAGCGTACGTTTTTTATTAACTTTTTATTAAAAAAATTCACAAGATTAATTATTTAGCAAAGGGACACTTTGTGATATTTCTTAGCTTATGTGTTGATATTTATGTCTTCATTTTATGTATTAAATTTTTCTGAACACACATTCAGAATTTTTTTGGCATAGTGCACAGTGCTGAAATAATGTTTGGTTTATTTAGGAGTTGTATTGAAACTAATTACGGTAGATAGTTTTCAGTGTTTGGTTTTCATTTTTGCTTTGTATTTTGCTGCTGGATGTACTTTTATTAAGTATGCAGAAGGGTTTAGTAAAACATAAGCAAACACAACTATCTGGGCATTGACCAACTAGTGGTAAACCTGTTTAACCTGTCCCCGTCCGGCACATAGTAAGATGATTTGCCATTCTGGGTGGGCATCATATGTTATCCTCCCAGACTTACCACTCGTGGGCACCTCGGGGGCGCGCAGCACAGCGATTGGTGGTGAGCTGTGTCCCTTGGACACAGCACATCACCAGTCAAGGTAAAGAACCAATGACAGCGGCTCTTTACTACATGATCACTGTATACAATCACAGCCAATCACAGAAATGTAAACAATCTGTGTGCACAAGAATGTAGTTCAATTTACAATTTCAGGCTGAAATAGGCTGAATTTATGCCTCCAAATTGGCCTACTATTAATAAGAAAGAGACTCTCTGCTGGAAATCTGTAGAAATTGTGGTCTTTCAAGAAAGGCTGACTAGCTGTAGTGCACATATGTATTATTTTTTTACAACTTCAGTGTCCAAAAACACACTATTTTTTATTTCCAGATGCGATTCGTCTGCTCGGTCCCTCAAAAATTGTGACCTGTCAAAAAAGGGTTCCTAGCTGTGGTGCAAAGCTGTATGCTTTTTTTTTAATCTCTAAAAGCTATTTATCTGCTCGACCAATCAGAAATTGTGGCCTGTCAAAAAGGATTGCCCCATTCCTCTTGAGAATGCTTGTTGACAACGGTGCCTAACCAGTGGCGTTATCATGTCAGCTATACTTGGACAGTGTAGCGGCGTTTTCGCTTGTGCTGCTCTGTTCTCATTATCCTGTAAGTGTTTGCCTGTGCTTTGCTGAAATAAACCTGTGTGCCAGTTGGCTCCTTCAGTTTCCTTTGAAGATATATGCATGGCTCAGTGATCCATTAACCCCTGAGTGTTTGGTGGTTGGAATGGCAGAGGACCGCATTGGCTCGCAGTAGAAGCTCTTAAAGGCATACACACATCAGGAAATTTTTTGATCTTCATAACTAGAGATCAACATCTTTTGGTAAGAGGCAGAGTGTTTGGTGTGGTGGAGGAACTATTGTGAGGAAGAGTTTCTGCTCACTGTGTCTTGAAGTTGGATTTGCACAGCCTGCTCACTGGGTCTTAAAGTCTGGATCTTCCTCATGAAACTTCACTTTTTGTATTTCATCTTTTTCATGTATTGAGTGACATGCATTTGTTTGTGATATTATGGTTTGAGTATTTTTATTGTTTCACATTTCTGTACATATTTATTTTCTTTAATATTCATTCATGTTAAGTGTATTGTGATCAGTGACATGTACCTTTTTCATGCTTTGCGTGACATGCATTTGTTTGCACATATATGTGGTATTATGATTTGAGTATTTTAATTGCTTCACATTTTTGTATTTATTTATTTAATGTTTATTCACAATCAGTGCATTGTGTTCACTATTCACAGTTATTTATTTATATGGCATTGGAAGGAAGGGCACCTATGTGTATATAGGTAGAAAAAGATTTACTAGCTGGATTGCCAAGCTGTTCCACTCTTCATTGTCCACAAAAAGACACTCATTTTTATTTACAGATGCAATTTTGCTGCTCAATCACTCAGAAATTGTGGCCTGTCAAAAAAATGCTTACAAACTGTGCTGCAAAGCTGTAAGCTTTTTGAATCTTCATTATCCAAAAAAGTCAAATATTTTTTGTTTCCAGATATACTATGTCTGCTCAATCACTCAGAAATAATGATCTGTCAAAAAAGGCTTACTAGCTGTGATTCAAAGTTGTATGCTTATTCAATCAGTTGGTACTTTCCTTAGATCTTTTGTTTCTGTACAAGTTTATATGTTTAGGTGTAAACAAAACATACAATAAATATGATCTCTGATTAAAAAAACAAACTTAACTGACTTGATGTTGGCACCTAATAAAAGGATCACTTTTTACTGATGCAACATGAGATTGTATTATAAGTCATTAAAATAATTTAAAATCAATAAAATAAAAACATATATACTGTGGAGACATCAAAGGTAGAGCTTTCTGGGGGGCGTGACCAGCATGGGCATGTGAGCGGATGCGTTACACGGAGCTCCCACTGCATATCCTCCTTTGATCCTTTTCCAGCTGACGATCCGGGATCAGCATCGACCCATTCCGCCTGCTACAGTACCCAAAGTGATCGGGGAGTGTTTCCAGTGCTTCACGGGGCCCATGATGTCCCGTAAAGGAGAGAAAGACACCGCGACTGCGGCAGCCATGAAGGCCCAAGATAGCGTCTGCTCCCCACAGCCTCAGAGGACAGCGTGTGGCACGATAAACAACAGGAGGTAGGCGGTATGTCCCTCAAGGCTCACACGTTACAGGGCAAGGAGCAGCCCAGGACATGCTTTATTACACTGAGAAGCTGCATGGGACAGGCTGCTCTGTCCCCATGTAAGCACAGACTCCTGCACATGAGCCAGACAGACAGCACAGCATCTCAGCATTAGATGACACACTGCCTTTGGATAGTTCCCCTGTCCCTACTCCTGATCTGCTTGACAAGCTGCTGGATGACATACAGCAACCCACACTGAAATCTTACGTGGAGTCCGGCGATTCACAGCCTCAGTAGATGGCCTGAAAGAGCAGTTCGGGGGTCTCACAGAAACAGTGTCCTTTATGTGACAGGACCTCCAGAAAATAAGGGAGAGAACCACTGCGGTGGAGGGCAGAATTAGTGACGTGGAAGACCAGTTGCCTCCACTCACCATAGATACCAGGGCAGCGATACAACAAGCAGCGCTTTGCGGTCGAGCGGGCCCATCGCACGCCACCTCGGCCCCTTACTCCAGGCAATCCACCAAAATCCATGTTGGCCCAGCTCTTGAATTACAAAGACTGTGAGATCATACTCAGACTTGCAAGGGAGACAGGTTCTGTTCATTTTAATGGGACTAAAGTTTCATTCTATCCTGATTTCTCAGCTGAAGTGCAACGAAAAAGAGCTAAATTTGCTGAGGTGAAGAAATGCCTACAAAAAATCCAAGCAACGCATGCGATGCTGTTTCTGGCCAAATCACCGCCAGAGGGCAGTCTACTTTCTTTGAATCACCTTGGATGCAGTTGCATGGCTGGACCACAATGAACAGAACCTCCGGAGACGTTGTGACGCCGACAGGGGAGACTGACACCTGGAGATCCACTCTGACACGGCCGGTATGATGTCTGCTGACACTTCAAGCCTACTACTTACACAGTGGGACACTTTACAGTTTGCCTAGACCAGTGCTTTGAATGGCTTCTGACACAGCGCTAAAGCACCAAGTTCAGATCTATGTCACAGTGTGAGAGTCAAGCTTACACGTTTCTACTCTGTATCACGATGTCTCAGTTGCAGGCACACTTTTGTTGGTGCCCGATTGGCACATGTTTTTCTACCAGTTACTGGCCTGTGTCGAAAAGGAAGTGGATTACTCCCACCCAATACAAGTTGGCAACGGCTGCTCAGCAGACCAGTTTTGTACTGTTCTCTACACTTACCTATGTTGCGCAGTTGCGCTTTGCTCTGAAACCATCACTTCACTGCCTTTTTCAGCTGAGCTTGACACATTCTCAGTATTTAACCATCTGTCACCTGGAGAAATTGAGTGCTTACCTAGCGGATCGTGACAATCTCGCACTCGGGTACTTGGTTTGAAACCTTCCACACCAAAGCTGTGCAAACCTAATGTGTTTAAAATGGCTTACTACTACTATACTACTTTATAGATATATTTTTCTCTAAAAATTAAATTAAATTGCTATTTACATAATTTTAAAATAGAATTTTTGTAATTCCTTTTTATTTGTTTTCCTTTGTGTAATTTTCAGGCATTTGCATGGAGACATATTTGTATTTTTGTGGTGTTTTTTTATCTGTATTGAATGTATACATTTCCGTTCTTACGATAGGAATGTTGTGTTCCTTTCGTTCACCTAATAAAGGTTATTGAAAATCTAAACAGGATATGATGAATCAGGAAGAGGTGGCTGTTATACATCCACTAGCCTTGATTGGCTGTCACTTCCTCCTCGTCGGGAGGCGTTAGCTTGACGTTGTATAAAAATTTGACCATGGGTGGGCTGGATGTTATGTCTTTGATGATGCCCTGGAGGAGGGTCGAAACGCGTTGATGCAATATCCGGCTCCCGTTACCAACCAGTGACACTATTTCCTGTTCCCGGTAGAATGCACGCTGATAAGCGGTGACCACGGATCCATTCTGAATGTCTGTTCATAACCTTCATTCTGTGAGTAGCGCTATTATGCGCACCTGACCAATTTCCTACGGTATTACACTATGTTTTTCTACTTATGTTTTTTTGGGTGAAATATGATGTCTGCGGTTTCCAAGGCTTTATCCCATTAACAGCAGTCCAGGTTCCACCTTATCCTCTTGCTATAACGGCAGTATTGCAGGTGACTGTATGCAATCTCCTGAACTGAGGGGCTGTAAGTCTGCTATCATTGATTTATGGGATTCATCTTGAGGAATGTTTACACCTATTCTAGACTTGAATATATCATGTGTGTTTGTATTAATATTGCTATATTCTGAGACCTAAATCCCATTGCTGGCAGCATCTGTTTTTTCAAATGGATTTATTTCACATTTTTATTTAGTCACTTGTCTTCTAAACAAACGCATTTTATATTTTTTTCACCGTATGTTATTTGATGTACCCAATACACAGTACCATCATAATATCACACTAATAGTGATATCATCATTTTGTAATATGTTTTTTTTTTCTGTTTTACTAATCAAATAGTGTCTTGGAACCTCTGAGGTGTGCATGACCCATTAAAATGCACTATGATAAGCTCTAGTTTAAAGAAATTTCATCTGGCCATAATAGGCCTGCAGGAAACCTTGGTGGGCAAGGCGTACCACTCCACGCACTCTGCTTACTCTCGCGGAGTGAGTGTGTTGGACCATAAGTCCTTTACTTACCAGGAATTAGACTCCGTAGTAGACCCCATGGGAGAATATGTGTTTTTGTACTGCAGACTGTTTACATTGAATGTGATTATTGGTTTTGTGTATATCGCCCCTCCATTTTCTAGAGAGATACTACAGCTTCTTCTGTCGTACCTGATTGACAAGCCTGAAGTCCTCACCATGATCATGGGTGACTTTAACGGTTACCTGGATCCCAGGTTTGACAGGCACCCTCCAGTCCAGCCTCCCTATTTTAAGCTGTCTGCTGACGGAGGTGGGCTGGACAGATGTATGGTGATTGAAATACCCTACGACTAAACAATTCTCCTGCTTCTCTAAAACTCATGGCTCTCTTTCTCGCATTGACCTCTGTGTTTTTTACGCACATATTCTCAACCTGGTCACTAAGGTAGAGTACTTTCCCAGGGGTATATCAGACCACTCCCAAATGGCAGCACATTTAATTACCTGTCCCGCTGTCTCCTTGCCAAGAGCCCCAAGGAAATGAAACGCCTTTTGGTTAAAACCTTTTTCTTCCCATGAGTGGGTGGTGAAACAAATAGAACAATTTTTTCATAATAACCAATCATATCTCGATGTTTCAGTGAAGTGGGATACCTTTAAGGCATGCCTTAGAGGCACATTCATAGCAGAGATTGAGGCCATAAAACATAACTTGTAGTCAGCCCTCCTGAAACGGGTTGGGGATCAGGCAGCTGGAGCTCACTTATGTCACAGACTCATTGGACTCGAGGGATGCATGGATATCAGACCAGGATTCCCCAGGCCGGTTGAGATCCTCTGCCGCAGAGCCGAAACGCTTTTTTAGTAAGCAGCTGCCCAGCTGTTCAACTGGGCAGCTGGTGAATGACCCTGAACTAAAAATCACAGAACTAGCTTCCTGTTACGCAGCCTTGTACAAGCCTTGTGATGATTACTTTGATGAGGCACTACGGGGCCTGTAGAAACTATATCCCTACCAGTTCTGACCCATCAGGCTCACCTGGAACTGGAAGCTCCGTTCACGTTGGATGAGCTGATAGAGGCAGCTGTCTCTTTTCCTACCTGTAAAGCACCAGGGGATGATGGGATCCCCATGGAAGTCTATACCCAGTACGGGGAGGCAATTTTACCTAAACTACTAGAAGTCTTTAATTCTTTATTAAAGTCGGAACAGCTACCTACAATTATGTCCAGGGCAAATATCATACTCAAACCAGGAAAGGACCCGGTGGATCCAAGCTCTTACAGGCCCATCTCCTTGCTACAAAGTGACTTAAAAATACTAGCCAAAGTTCTAGCCTTATAGGTTAACAAGGTTATTCTGTCAATCATTCACCCAGACCAGGCAGGCTTCATGCCACAAAAATCTACTGCATCTAACCTTAGAAGACTTTTTTTGAACATTCAGACCCCAGCAGATGAAGCGGGCCATAGGGCACTGTTGTCTCTTGACACCAATAAGGCATTCGACAGTGTCAGCTGGCAATATCTCTGGGCTGTCTTGTCCAAATTTGGGTTTGGGCCTAGATTTAGTGCGTGGACACGGTTACTGTATAGTTCTCCACAGGTTGCCATACGCATATCAGACAGGATGTCTCCTGTCTTTGCACTGGGCAGGGGGACTAGGCAGACTTGCCCCTTGTCTCCCCTGCTCTTTGCAATTGCCATTAAACCTCTCACTATCCAGGCGCAGGATTGTCCACAAATCAGGGGACTCCGCTATGATGACCTGCATGAGAAAATAATGCTCTACGCAAATGATATGCTCCTCTTTTTGGAGGATGTGGACAAATCATTGTCTTATGCAATGTCCCTCATCATTGATTTTGGCCTCTATTCAGGCCTTAGCATTAATTGGTCTAAATCCGCATTGATGTTTCTGGGTGAGGCACCTGGGTTGACTGCAGAGCTTCCTTGCCCTATCCTTATAGTGTCTTCCTTTAAATACTTAGGCATTTTATATCCCCCAAACTGACTGATTATTATAGTCTAAATATATATCCCTTACTGACCAGTTTCAGAGACAAAATAAATATATGGAACCAACTTAAAATGTCCTTAGTAAGGAAAACAAACCTTATTAAGATGATTCTTATGCCCCAACTTCTATACCTGCCCAACAACAGGTTATTCCACTGAAAATATTTTGAGTGGTCAACTCCCTATTCAGATTATTGTTATAGCATAATAACCCCCCAGGATCAAATTGGAGCAGCTGCAATATCCGAAGGAGGGGGGTGATCTGGCACTCTCCAACCCTTGGATATACTATCTGGCTGCACAGCTGCAGCACCTAATAGGAGCTATGGCTCCCATACTTGCAGGTTCATCAGCTAAACTCCTGCTAGTTGTCAGCGGAGTCTGTACCAAAGGGCCTGGAGGCACAGCTGTTTCAATGGCCCAACAAACAAATGCCCACTTACACACACCTTCAGAAGGTGTGGAATAAGGTCAAACATTGCAGCAAGTAACGGGGTATACAGCTCATAGCCCACTTTGGGGGAATGAGGAACTGACCAAACTCCAACAGGGACCCAGGTGGCGCTCCATGGGAATAACTCACCTCAGACATGTCTTTTACGGGAGACTGTTCTCTTTCGCAGACCTGCAATCTAAGTATGCACTGTCTTATAGCATGCTATTCTACTACTTACAACTAAAGCATGCTGTTAAAGCACAAGGTACCGCAGTAGAATGGGTACAATCCCCCACCACTGTTTTCCACATACTGCAAAACGCAATGGACACAAAGGGTATAATACCACAATGTTATCTTATGTTCCTATCTGCACTTTTGGAGGGATACCCTATGAAAGCAGCGGCCCAGTGGGAAGGTCCTATTACAGGAGAGCAGTGGGAAGAGGCCCTTCAGGCTGTTAACACTTGTTCGCTGAACGTATCACAAAAAGTATCCCAATTGTACATCCTGTTAAGAGCACACTATACCCCAGTGAAACTCTATAAAATGGGCAAATTACCAGACTCGTTGTGTGGCAAGTGTAAAATAGTGCCAGGTGACCTGATACATCTCCTCTGGTGTTGCCCCAAACTCCATAGATATTGGACGGGGGTCCTGGCCACGTTTTTCAGGTATTCCAAACAAATGTTCCTCTTGATCCACTATGCTGTCTTCTAGGTGTACTGGAGGGGGCAATCCCAGAGCAAATGACAAGGATGGCCTTCGCCAGAGCCTTATTCCAAGCTAGGAAAATAATACTCATGAGCTGGAAATCTGCCATCCCGCCGTTGGTTAAATCATGGATTCAGCACATGGGTTATACTCTTATCATGGAAAAATACATATATCAACATAGGGGGAATCCTGAGAAATTTGACAGATTATGGGCCGCATGGCTTGATACACCAGGTATTAGTTCCAGAGAACTGGTGCAGATGAGGCTGCTCAGATACCCATAGATACAATGGATGCCCAAGGAAATGCTTGCTTGAGAAATATGAAACATTGTAGGGAAAAGGCGGGGATGTTATGGCTGTCAGTACAATGGCAAGGGTTTGCAGTGTATCACCACATGGAATTAAATACTGTATGTGCCATACAATGACTACTCACAGTTACCTGTTTATTGAATGTTTATTAAAGGGTATGACTAATGGTGGGACGTACTAAACTGCATATTGGGATGATGGGATGATTGGATTATTGGCTGCAATACTGAGAACTCTCAGTAGATGTCAGTGTACCATATACACATATATATGGTAATGACTCTGTTGTTTCTCAAAATATGTTATTCTTTACTGCAGTGCTTGATACAATGTTGCAAGAAGCAGTTGCTAATGTTTAACTCTTCACTTGCTGATATATATGCAGCTGTACAACAGGATATAGAAGTAATATAAAAATTACATTTGACCTGTTTTTGATGGGAATATCGGTAGAATTATTATTGCTCATGGGGATTATTGGAGGAATATCATGTTAACACCCGCCAATGAATATATTTAATTAACAATAATAATATGCATATAAATTTTCTACATAGGGATTATGGGTGGAATATTGTAGTTAGACATACATAGGAATATATTAAACCTATTTCTGATATAAATATGTATATAATTATTTTTCTACATGGAGATTATTGGTGGAATATTGTTTATAAATATACCTAGCAACATATTAAACCCATTACTAATGAGAATATGCATATAATTATATTTCTACATGGGGATTATTGGTGGAATATTGTTTATAAATATACCTAGCAACATATTAAACCCATTTCTAAAGAGAATATGCATATAATTATTTTTCTACACGGGGATTATTGGTGGAATATTGTTTAAAAATATACGTAGCAACATATTAAACCCATTTCTGATGAGAATATGCATATAATTATTTTTCTACATGGGGATTATTGGTGGAATATTGTTTATAAATATACATAGCAACATATTAAACCCATTTCTAAAGAGAATATGCATATAATGATTTTTCTACATAGGGATTATTGGTGGAATATTGTTTATAAATATACATAGCAACATATTAAACCCATTTCTAAAGAGAATATGCATATAATTATTTTTCTACATGGGGATTATTGGTGGAATATTGTTTAAAAATATACATAGCAACATATTAAACCCATTTCTAATGAGAATATGCATATAATTATAATTCTACATGGGGATTATTGGTGGAATATTGCTTATAAATATACATATCAACATATTTAACCCATTTATGATATGAAGATGCATGTAATTATTTTTCTACATGGGGATTATTGGTGGAATATTGTTTATAAATATACATAGCAACATATTAAACCCATTACTAATGAGAATATGCATATAATTATATTTCTACATAGGGATTATTGGTGGAATATTGTTTATAAATATACATAGCAACATATTAAACCCATTTCTGATGAGAATATGCATATAATTATTTTTCTACATGGGGATTATTGGTGGAATATTGTTTATAAATATACATAGCAACATATTAAACCCATTTCTAATGAGAATATGCATATAATTATATTTCTACATGGGGATTATTGGTGGAATATTGTTTATAAATATACATAGCAAAATATTAAACCCATTTCTGATGAGAATATGCATATAATGATTTTTCTACATGGGGATTATTGGTGGAATATTGTTTATAAATATACATAGCAACATATTAAACCCATTTCTAAAGAGAATATGCATATAATGATTTTTCTACATGGGGATTATTGGTGGAATATTGTTCATAAATTTACATAGCACCATATTAAACCCATTTCTGATGAGAAAATGCATATAATTATTTTTCTACATGGAGATTATTGGTGGAATATTGTTTATAAATATACATAGCAACATATTAAACCCATTTATGATATGAAGATGCATGTAATTATTTTTCTACATGGGGATTATTGGTGGAATATTGTTTATAAATATACATAGCAACATATTAAACCCATTTCTAATGAGAATATGCATATAATTATATTTCTACATGGGGATTATTGGTGGAATATTGTTTAAAAATATACATAGCAACATATTAAACCTATTTCTAAAGAGAATATGCATATAATTATATTTCTACATGGGGATTATTGGTGGAATATTGTTTATAAATATACATAGCAAAATATTAAACCCATTTCTGATGAGAATATGCATATAATGATTTTTCTACATGGGGATTATTGGTGGAATATTGTTTATAAATATACATAGCAACATATTAAACCCATTTCTAAAGATAATATGCATATAATTATATTTCTACATGGGGATTATTGGTGGAATATTGTTTATAAATATACATAGCAACATATTAAACCCATTTCTGATGAGAATATGCATATAATGATTTTTCTACATGGGGATTATTGGTGGAATATTGTTTATAAATATACATAGCAACATATTAAACCCATTTCTAAAGATAATATGCATATAATTATATTTCTACATAGGGATTATTGGTGGAATATTGTTTATAAATATACATAGCAACATATTAAACCCATTTCTGATGAGAATATGCATATAATTATTTTTCTACATGGGGATTATTGGTGGAATATTGTTTATAAATATACATAGCAACATATTAAACCCATTTCTGATGAGAATATGCATATAATTATAATTCTACATGGGGATTATTGGTGGAATATTGTTTATAAATATACATAGCAACATATTAAACCCATTTCTGTTGAGAATATGCATATAATGATTTTTCTACATGGGGATTATTGGTGGAATATTGTTTATAAATATACATAGCAACATATTAAACCCATTTCTAAAGAGAATATGCATATAATGATTTTTCTACATGGGGGTTATTGGTGGAATATTGTTTAAAAATATACATAGCAACATATTAAACCCATTTCTAATGAGAATATGCATATAATTATAATTCTACATGGGGATTATTGGTGGAATATTGCTTATAAATATACATAGCAACATATTTAACCCATTTATGATATGAAGATGCAAGTAATTATTTTTCTACATGGGGATTATTGGTGGAATATTGTTTATAAATATACATAGCAACATATTAAACCCATTTCTAATGAGAATATGCATATAATTATATTTCTACATGGGGATTATTGGTGGAATATTGTTTATAAATATACATAGCAACATATTAAACCCATTTCTGATGAGAATATGCATATAATTATAATTCTACATGGGGATTATTGGTGGAATATTGTTTATAAATATACATAGCAACATATTAAACCCATTTCTGTTGAGAATATGCATATAATGATTTTTCTACATGGGGATTATTGGTGGAATATTGTTTATAAATATACATAGCAACATATTAAACCCATTTCTGTTGAGAATATGCATATAATGATTTTTCTACATGGGGGTTATTGGTGGAATATTGTTTAAAAATATACATAGCAACATATTAAACCCATTTCTAATGAGAATATGCATATAATTATAATTCTACATGGGGATTATTGGTGGAATATTGCTTATAAATATACATAGCAACATATTTAACCCATTTATGATATGAAGATGCATGTAATTATTTTTCTACATGGGGATTATTGGTGGAATATTGTTTATAAATATACATAGCAACATATTAAACCCATTTCTAATGAGAATATGCATATAATTATATTTCTACATGGGGATTATTGGTGGAATATTGTTTATAAATATACATAGCAACATATTAAACCCATTTCTGATGAGAATATGCATATAATTATAATTCTACATGGGGATTATTGGTGGAATATTGTTTATAAATATACATAGCAACATATTAAACCTATTTCTAAAGAGAATATGCATATAATTATTTTTCTACATGGGGATTATTGGTGGAATATTGTTTAAAAATATACATAGCAACATATTAAACCCATTTATGATATGAAGATGCATGTAATTATTTTTCTACATGGGGATTATTGGTGGAATATTGTTTATAAATATACATAGCAACATATTAAACCCATTTCTGATGAGAATATGCATATAATTATAATTCTACATGGGGATTATTGGTGGAATATTGTTTATAAATATACATAGCAACATATTAAACCTATTTCTAAAGAGAATATGCATATAATTATTTTTCTACATGGGGATTATTGGTGGGATATTGTTTAAAAATATACATAGCAACATATTAAACCCATTTATGATATGAAGATGCATGTAATTATTTTTCTACATGGGGATTATTGGTGGAATATTTTTATAAATATACATAGCAACATATTAAACCCATTTCTGATGAGAATATGCATATAATTATAATTCTACATGGGGATTATTGGTGGAATATTGTTTATAAATATACATAGCAACATATTAAACTCATTTCTGATGAGAATATGCATATATGTTGCTATGTATATTTATAAACAATATTCCACCAATAATCGCCATGTAGAAATATAATTATATTCATATTCTCATCAGAAATGGTTTTAATATGTTGTGATGTATATTTATAAACAATATTCCACCAATATTCCCCATGTAGAAAAATAATTACATGCATTTTCATATCAGAAATAGGTTTAATATGTTGCTATGTATATTTATAAACAATACTCTACCAATAATCCCCATGTAGAAATATAATTATATGCATATTCTCAACAGAAAAGGGTTTAATATGTTGCTATGTATATTTATAAACAATATTCCACCAATAATCCCTATGTAGAAATATAATTATATGCATTTTCATATCAGAAATAAGTTGAATATGTTGCTATGTATATTTATAAACAATATTCCACCAATAACCCCATGTAGAAAAATAATTACATGCATACTAATATCATAAATGGGTTAAATATGTTGCTATGTATATTTATAAACAATATTCCACCAATATTCCCCATGTAGAAAAATAATTACATGCATTTTGATATCAGAAATAGGTTTAATATGTTGCTATGTATATTTATAAACAATATTCCACCAATAATCCCCATGTAGAAATATAATTATATGCATATTCTCATCAGAAATGGGTTTAATATGTTGCTATGTATATTTATAAACAATATTCCACCAATAATCCCCATGTAGAAAAATAATTATATGCATATTCTCTTTAGAAATGGGTTTAATATGTTGCTATGTATATTTTTAAACAATATTCCACCAATAATCCCCATGTAGAAAAATAATTATATGCATATTCTCATCAGAAATGGGTTTAATATGCTGCTATGTATATGTATAAACAATATTCCACCAATAATCCCCATGTAGAAAAATAATTATATGCATTTTCTCATCAGAAATGGGTTTAATATGTTGCTATGTATATTTATAAACAATATTCCACCAATAATCCCCATGTAGAAATATAATTATATGCATACTCTTATCAGAAATGGGTTTACTATGTTGCTATGTATATTTATGAACAATATTCCACCAATAATCCCCATGTAGAAATATAATTATATGCATATTCTCAACAGAAAAGGGTTTAATATGTTGCTATGTATATTTATAAACAATATCCCACCAATAATCCCTATGTAGAAATTTAATTATATGCATTTTCATATCAGAAATAAGTTTAATATGTTGCTATGTATATTTATAAACAATATTCCACCAATAACCCAATGTAGAAAAATAATGACATGCATATTAATATCATAAATGGGTTAAATATGTTGCTATGTATATTTATAAACAATATTCCACCAATAATCCCCATGTAGAAATATAATTACATGCATTTTCATATCAGAAATAGGTTTAATATGTTGCTATGTATATTTATAAACAATATTCCACCAATAATCCCCATGTAGAAAAATAATTATATGCATTTTCTCATCAGAAATGGGTTTAATATGTTGCTATGTATATTTATAAACAATATTCCACCAATAATCCCCATGTAGAAAAATAATTATATGCATATTCTCATCAGAAATGGGTTTAATATGCTGCTATGTATATGTATAAACAATATTCCACCAATAATCCCCATGTAGAAAAATAATTATATGCATTTTCTCATCAGAAATGGGTTTAATATGTTGCTATGTATATTTATAAACAATATTCCACCAATAATCCCCATGTAGAAAAATAATTATATGCATATTCTCATCAGAAATGGGTTTATTATGCTGCTATGTATATTTATAAACAATATTCCACCAATAATCCCAATGTAGAAAAATAATTACATGCATATTCATATCATAAATGGGTTAAATATGTTGCTATGTATATTTATAAACAATATTCCACCAATAATCTCCATGTAGAAAAATAATTATATGCATTTTCTCATCAGAAATGGGTTTAATATGTTGCTATGTATATTTATGAACAATATTCCACCAATAACCCCATGTAGAAAAATAATTACATGCATATTAATATCATAAATGGGTTAAATATTTTGCTATGTATATTTATAAACAATATTCCACCAATATTCCCCATGTAGAAAAATAATTACATGCATTTTGATATCAGAAATAGGTTTAATATGTTGCTATGTATATTTATAAACAATATTCCACCAATAATCCCCATGTAGAAATATAATTATATGCATATTCTCATCAGAAATGGGTTTAATATGTTGCTATGTATATTTATAAACAATATTCCACCAATAATCCCCATGTAGAAAAATAATTATATGCATATTCTCTTTAGAAATGGGTTTAATATGTTGCTATGTATATTTTTAAACAATATTCCACCAATAATCCCCATGTAGAAAAATAATTATATGCATATTCTCATCAGAAATGGGTTTAATATGCTGCTATGTATGTGTATAAACAATATTCCACCAATAATCCCCATGTAGAAAAATAATTATATGCATTTTCTCATCAGAAATGGGTTTAATATGTTGCTATGTATATTTATAAAAAATATTCCACCAATAATCCCCATGTAGAAATATAATTATATGCATACTCTTATCAGAAATGGGTTTACTATGTTGCTATGTATATTTATGAACAAAATTCCACCAATAATCCCTATGTAGAAATATAATTATATACATATTCTCAACAGAAAAGGGTTTAATATGTTGCTATGTATATTTATAAACAATATCCCACCAATAATCCCTATGTAGAAATTTAATTATATGCATTTTCATATCAGAAATAAGTTTAATATGTTGCTATGTATATTTATAAACAATATTCCACCAATAACCCCATGTAGAAAAATAATGACATGCATATTAATATCATAAATGGGTTAAATATGTTGCTATGTATATTTATAAACAATATTCCACCAATAATCCCCATGTAGAAATATAATTACATGCATTTTCATATCAGAAATAGGTTTAATATGTTGCTATGTATATTTATAAACAATATTCCACCAATAATCCCCATGTAGAAAAATAATTATATGCATTTTCTCATCAGAAATGGGTTTAATATGTTGCTATGTATATTTATAAACAATATTCCACCAATAATCCCCATGTAGAAAAATAATTATATGCATATTCTCATCAGAAATGGGTTTAATATGCTGCTATGTATATGTATAAACAACATTCCACCAATAATCCCCATGTAGAAAAATAATTATATGCATTTTCTCATCAGAAATGGGTTTAATATGTTGCTATGTATATTTATAAACAATATTCCACCAATAATCCCCATGTAGAAAAATAATTATATGCATATTCTCATCAGAAATGGGTTTATTATGCTGCTATGTATATTTATAAACAATATTCCACCAATAATCCCAATGTAGAAAAATAATTACATGCATATTCATATCATAAATGGGTTAAATATGTTGCTATGTATATTTATAAACAATATTCCACCAATAATCTCCATGTAGAAAAATAATTATATGCATTTTCTCATCAGAAATGGGTTTAATATGTTGCTATGTATATTTATAAACAATATTCCACCAATAATACCCATGTAGAATTATAATTATATGCATATTCTCATCAGAAATGGGTTTAGTATGTTTCTATGTATATTTATTAACAATATTCTACCAATAAACCCCATGTAGAAAAATCATTATATGCATATTCTCTTTAGAAATGGGTTTAATATGTTGCTATGTATATTTTTAAACAATATTCCACCAATAATCCCCATGTAGAAAAATAATTATATGCATATTCTCATCAGAAATGGGTTTATTATGCTGCTATGTATATTTATAAACAATATTCCACCAATAATCCCCATGTAGAAAAATAATTATATACATATTTATATCAGAAATAGGTTTAATATATTCCTATGTATGTCTAACTACAATATTCCACCCATAATCCCTATGTAGAAAAAGTATATGCATATTATTATTGTTAATTAAATATGTTCATTGTCGGGTGTTAACATGATATTCCTCCAATAATCCCTATGAGCAATAATAATTCTACCCATATTCCCATAAAAAACAGGTCAAATGTAATTTTTATATTACTTCTGTATCCTGTTGTACAGCTGCATATATATCAGCAAGTGAAGAGTTAAACATTAGCAACTGCTTCTTGCAACATTGTATCAAGCACTGCAGTAAAGAATAACATATTTTGAGAAACAACAGAGTCATTACCATATATATGTGTATATGGTACACTGACATCTAGTGAGAGTTCTCAGTATTGCAGCCAATAATCCAATCATCCCATCATCCCAATATGCAGTTTAGTACGTCCCCTAATGGTTATGTAACTGATTCTTTATTTACAAATTCAAGTGTAATGGGAGATTTGTTTGGATTTGCTTTGTTTTTCTTGTGCAATAAAAACCTTTTGATTTTTTTTTAAAAAAAAGGTAGAGCTTTCTGACCAAGGCTTTTGGGAATGTTTTCTTTTTCCCCTTTTTGCTTTTGTTTTTTTTGTTTTTGTTTTGTTTTTTCTGTTTTCTTTTTTGTTTTGGTATAATCGCATGTTTTCCTTTTGTTTTGTTTATGTGTATGTATGTAAATCTTCAATAAAAATAATTTTCCCCCTAAAAAAGTAGAGCTTTCAAGGACTTAGTTCACTTGCCAACACAGGAGTTCCCAGCCCCGCTTAGGACACAAAACAAGTTTTTCAGCCTCCTGGCTATAGAGCACCTAGGTCTATGGGCTTCCTACCTGTTCAAACACCATGGCATTGGCCACAGGGACCTACTTACTTTTCATCAGATAACTGGCCTTGTGAAAGCACTTGTGTCCCAGGCCTGGACACATATGCGGTATCTGTCCATAATTAAACACACTTACTGCTTCCTGCAGAACACAATTCTCTTGAGGGAGAGAGGAGCATTGTCTGGCTACAGTGATTCCCTTTTCTGAGTCAACATTCTCCTTGTAATCAATCTCATACCTGGTCTGGCGCTCCTTCACTGCTGAACCAATCATTAATCGCATCTTTCCACGGTGATAGAGCACTAGTTTGTCACAATACACATATACTGTAATTTGATTGTTTTTTTTTTATATGTGTGTGTAGATATTTTTTATTTTATTGATTTAAAAAATTTTAAGGGCTTGTTCACACAGACGACCAATGAGTGTTAAAGGTAAATGGCTGAACCATGGTTTTACCATCCTTCAACCACCCACCTACTGTAAACACAGAAATTTAGCCACTGTCATTTAGCCACATGTCATTTTCACCGAGTACCGTCACTGAATGTCACCTGTTTAAGTGAATAGGTCAATGCACAATGGGTTTTCATTTCATTTTGAGGGTTAAAACAGGCATGAGGAGCTAACATACCACCACCTTGTCATCTGTCAAATGCCCTCTGAAAATAATAGCTGTATGTGTGAATGGTTTCTTACTGATTCAGCATACATTCTGATTTTACATTAGTTATATTATCTTATAAAGATCTTCATATTTGGTGTTGGCACCAAGTCATCTGTATCTATTTGTAAATTTTTGGCACTAATAAGAACTTATTAAGGGGAACACTAGAACCATTTATATTGCTTTTTAACAAACTTTGGGATATTTTTAACCACTTCACTACCCGGCCATTGTCAAATGACGTCCACAGATGGGATCTCCTATCCTGGGTGGATGCCATATGATGGCCTGGACTTCTCGGCCGTCTAGGGGGCGCGCGCACCCGCCGCGTTGCTCGGGACCCGGTGCGTGTGCCCGGCAGCCGCGATGTGCGCCGGGCACCCGCGATTGCCCGTTAACCGGACCGTGGATCTGTGTGCGTAAACACACGGATCCACGTCCTGTCAGTTGAGAGGAGACCGATCTGTGTTCCCAGTACAGAGGAACACTGATCGGTCTCCTCCCCTTTTAGGTCCCCGCCCCCTACAGTTAGAGTCATTCCATAGGAAACATTTAACCCCTCGTCTCCCCCTAGTGGTTAACCCCTTCCCTGCCTGTCACATTTATACAGTAATCAATGCAATTTTATAGCACTGATCGCTGTATAAATGTGAATGGTCCCAAAAAAAAAAAAAAAAAAATTATATATTTTTTTAAATGCCATAAATCTATCCCGTATTTTGTAGACGCTATAATTTTTGCGCAAACCAATCAATATACACTTATTGCGATTTTTTTTACCAAACATATGTAGAAGAATACGGCCAAAACTGAGGAAAAAATTTTTTTTTTTTTTTTAAATTGGGATATTTATTATAGCAAAATGTAAAAAATATTGTGTTTTTTTCAAAATTGTCGCTCTTCTTTTGTTTATAGCGCAAAAAATAAAAACCGCAGAGGTGATCAAATACCACCAAAAGAAATCTTTATTTGTGGGGAAAAAAGGACGTCAATTTTGTTTGGGTACAATGTCGCACGACCGCGCAATTGTCGTTTAAAGTGCGACAGCGCTGAAAACTAAAAATTGGTCTGGGAAGGAAGGGGGTGAAAATGCCCTGTATTGAACCGGTTAAAGGACAAGTTCACTTTTATTTTAATTTATACATTTTTTGATCATATGCTCAGTTAGAATTGCAGGTGTTTGTGCCAGGTTTATTTTATGGTAAATAATGCTCTGCAAATAGTATTAAACTCCAAGAAATTTAATAGTAGAAAAAATATGCTAAAATATAATGCGGGTAAAAACAGTAGGAATATAGCAATGCACTTATGATATACTGTACCTTGTTAAAATAGTAGGTATTATAATTAGGTGATTTAATGCTATTAAAATTCAGATGTCGATTTTCCATGTCATTTTGAATGAACAGATGATCAAACAATGTGTTTCATAAAAAGACTAAAATTACAATACATCTCAAATAAATATTTTACTGCTTTTTGAAAATATAAATGGAGTTCTTTAATGAAGGCTGTAATTAAAAGTCAAGATCAAGGACACAAAACTGCAATCTGACAACAGGTCATTTTTCATGACTTCACTACCGAGACTGTAAAAAGTCTACGGGCTTACAGAGAAAATTCACATAATATAAAACAAGTGAAATAATGTATGTCCTTGTGATCCTTTATATTAGAAGCCCTTTGTATTACATGTATGTATAAGGCAAAAAAAGGTAGTACACATTATTTGTGTAAAAAAAAAAAAAAAAAATCTTTAGCTAACCAATTGTTCTCTGGAAACCAGTTGTCACTTTTTTGTTAAAGTGTATGTAAAGTCATAACTTTTTATTTTTTGGTTAAGTAGGACAGGGAATTCTGGCAGTGCCCTGGTGGGCAGATTGCACTTTACTTCCTTTCCTAGAGACCCAGCAAGAAATAAGAGAAAAACTCTCAAGAGGGAGGGTAATACTCCTAAAGACAGTTGTCACCAGAACTGGTTTTCCCATTTTAAGATTCCCACTCACTTCCTGTTCTTTTGGCAATTCAAAAAATGTGGATTTCCTGCTATTTTCTGTAAAATAGTAACCAGAACCCAGAGAAAGAATCTCCCCAGCATGGGCACAGACCACAATTAAAACCTGACAGTTTACGTTTTAACACATTTTACATAGAAAAATGTATATATTTTTTCATTGTATTGATTTAATTTTTTTGTATAATGTGAAAGATGATGTTACACCGAGTAAATAGATACCAAACATGTCACGCTTTAATATTGCGCACACTCGTGGAATGGGGACAAACTACGGTACCTAAAAATCTCCATAGGCGACATTTTAAAAAAAAAAATGGTTACCAGGTTAGAGTTACAGAGGAGGTCTAGTGCTAGAATTATTGCTCTCGCTCTGACAAATTGCAGCGATACCTCAAATGTGCGATTTGAACACTGTTTACATATGCGGGCGTAACTTCTGTATGCGTTTTCTTTGCTGTGCAAGCTCGCGGGAATGGGGGCACTTTAAATTTTTTTTTTTTATTTCATTTATTTTTATTTTTTTGCATTGTGTTTTTAAAAAAAAAAAATTTGATCACTTTTATTGCTGTAACAAGGAATGTAAACATCCCTTGTGACAGTAATAGCTGGTGACAGGTACTCTTTATGGAGGGATCGGGGGTCTAAGAGACCCGAAATCCCTCCTTTGCACTTCAAAGTATTCAGATCACCGAAATCGGCGAATCTGAATACTGTATATTTTTAAAAAACTGGTGGCATTGGCAGCCGAGTAAACAGAAAGTGACATTGTGACGTCACTTCCATGTTTACAGAGAGGAGGCTGGAACAAAGCCGTTTCCAGAGGCCCGGTAAGAGCGGCGGAAGGCGGCAGGAGGGGGGTTGTCGCCTCCTGCTCCTCTGGGATAACAACCAAGTGGCTTTTAGCCGCATCAGTTGCTATCCCTGGATAGCTGATCGGCCGCTATAAAAAACGGTACCGGGATGATGCCTGCAGCTGCGGGCATCATCCCGGTATAACCCCCTAAAGCCGAGGCCACATATATGCGTACGCTCTGCGGCAAGGGGTTGCGTACATCTATTTTAGTTACATAGTTACATAGTAGGTGAGGTTGAAAAAGACACAAGTGCATCAAGTCCAACCCATGTGTGTGATTATATGTCAGTATTACATTGTATATCCTTGTATGTTGCGGTCGTTCAGGTGCTTATCTAATAGTTTCTTGAAGCTATCGATGCTCCCCGCTGAGACCACCGCCTGTGGAAGGGAATTCCACATCCGTGCCACTCTTACAGTAAAGAACCCTCTACATAGTTTAAGGTAAACCTCTTTTCTTCTGATTTTAATGAGTGGCCATAAGTCTTGTTCCTTTTGTTTTGTTTATGTGTATGTATGTAAATCTTCAATAAAAATAATTTTCCCCCTAAAAAAGTAGAGCTTTCAAGGACTTAGTTCACTTGCCAACTTGTGTTTTAAGGGCTTCTTGTACAGCAGGTTTCACACACAGGAGTTCCCAGCCCCGCTTAGGACACAAAACAAGTTTTTCAGCCTCCTGGCTATAGAGCACCTAGGTCTATGGGCTTCCTACCTGTTCAAACACCATGGCATTGGCCACAGGGACCTACTTACTTTTCATCAGATAACTGGCCTTGTGAAAGCACTTGTGTCCCAGGCCTGGACACATATGCGGTATCTGTCCATAATTAAACACACTTACTGCTTCCTGCAGAACACAATTCTCTTGAGGGAGAGAGGAGCATTGTCTGGCTACAGTGATTCCCTTTTCTGAGTCAACATTCTCCTTGTAATCAATCTCATACCTGGTCTGGCGCTCCTTCACTGCTGAACCAATCATTAATCGCATCTTTCCACGGTGATAGAGCACTAGTTTGTCACAATACACATATACTGTAATTTGATTGTTTTTTTTTATATGTGTGTGTAGATATTTTTTATTTTATTGATTTAAAAAATTTTAAGGGCTTGTTCACACAGACGACCAATGAGTGTTAAAGGTAAATGGCTGAACCATGGTTTTACCATCCTTCAACCACCCACCTACTGTAAACACAGAAATTTAGCCACTGTCATTTAGCCACATGTCATTTTCACCGAGTACCACCACTGAATGTCACCTGTTTAAGTGAATAGGTCAATGCACAATGGGTTTTCATTTCATTTTGAGGGTTAAAACAGGCATGAGGAGCTAACATACCACCACCTTGGTTACACCGAGTAAATAGATACCAAACATGTCACGCTTTAATATTGCGCACACTCGTGGAATGGGGACAAACTACGGTACCTAAAAATCTCCATAGGCGACATTTAAAAAAAAAAAATGGTTACCAGGTTAGAGTTACAGAGGAGGTCTAGTGCTAGAATTATTGCTCTCGCTCTGACAATTTGCAGCGATACCTCAAATGTGCGATTTGAACACTGTTTACATATGCGGGCGTGACTTCTGTATGCGTTTTCTTTGCTGTGCAAGCTCGCGGGAATGGGGGCACTTTACATTTTTTTTTTTAATTTCATTTATTTTTATTTTTTTGCATTGTGTTTTTAAAAAAAAAAAAATTTGATCACTTTTATTGCTGTAACAAGGAATGTAAACATCCTTTGTGACAGTAATAGCTGGTGACAGGTACTCTTTATGGAGGGATCGGGGGTCTAAGAGATCCCAAATCCCTCCTTTGCACTTCAAAGTATTCAGATCACCGAAAACGGCGAATCTGAATACTGTATATTTTTAAAAAACTGGTGGCATTGGCAGCCCAGTAAACAGAAAGTGACATTGTGACGTCACTTCCATGTTTACAGAGAGGAGGCTGGAACAAAGCCGTTTCCAGAGGCCCGGTAAGAGCGGCGGAAGGCGGCAGGAGGGGGGTTGTCGCCTCCTGCTCCTCTGGGATAACAACCAAGTGGCTTTTAGCCGCATCAGTTGCTATCCCTGGATAGCTGATCGTCCGCTATAAAAAACGGTACCGGGATGATGCCTGCAGCTGCGGGCATCATCCCGGTATAACCCCCTGAAGCCGAGGCCACATATATGCGTACGCTCTGCGGCAAGGGGTTGCGTACATCTATTTTAGTTACATAGTTACATAGTAGGTGAGGTTGAAAAAAGACACAAGTTCATCAAGTCCAACCCATGTGTGTGATTATATGTCAGTATTACATTGTATATCCTTGTATGTTGCGGTCGTTCAGGTGCTTATCTAATAGTTTCTTGAAGCTATCGATGCTCCCCGCTGAGACCACCGCCTGTGGAAGGGAATTCCACATCCGTGCCACTCTTACAGTAAAGAACCCTCTACATAGTTTAAGGTAAACCTCTTTTCTTCTGATTTTAATGAGTGGCCATGAGTCTTGTTAAACTCCCTTCTGCGAAAAAGTTTTATCCCTATTGTGGGGTCACCAGTATGGTATTTGTATATTGAAATCATATCCCCTTTCAAGTGTCTCTTCTCCAGAGAGAATAAGTTCAGTGCTCGAAACCTTTCCTCATAACTAATATCCTCCAGACCCTTTATTAGCTTTTATGGCCTACTTTGTACTCGCTCCATTTCCAGTACATCCTTCCTGAGGACTGGTGCCCAGAACTGGACAGCATACTCTAGGTGCGGCCGGAGCAGAGTCTTGTAGAGCGGGAGAATTATTGTTTTATCTCTGGAGTTGATCCCCTTTTTAATGCATGCCAATATTCTGTTTGCTTTGTTAGCAGCAGCTTGGCATTGCATGCCATTGCTGAGCCTATCATCTACTAGGACCCCCAGGTCCTTTTCCTTCCTAGTTTCCCCCAGAGGTTCTCCCCCCCGGTGTATAGATTGCATTCATATTTTTGCCACCCAAATGCTTTATGTTACATTTTTCTACATTGAATCTCATTTGCCATGTCGTTGCCCATCCCATTAATTTGTTCAGATCTTTTTGCAAGGTTTCCACATCCTGCGGAGAAGTTTTTGCCCTGCTTAGCTTAGTATCGTCCGCAAATATTTATTTTAAATAAACATAGGTTGTATGTGTAATACTGTATTTGCTACAGAAAATTCCAAATTAACCCTCTGCAAACCAAAATACTTGTTTGCATATATTGAGATACAGAACTAAGCTGGCCAGCTGTGTCAGAGAGCCCCATCTGCCAGTCTCTACTCTACTGTGCAAAATGTTAAATTCTTACTTGCTTATGGCATACTTTACTAGACTTACAGTGCCAATATGTTCTTATTCAGATGGGTGCTGGCACCCTTACTATGTAGGAGGTGTTTGTTTTGGTGGATGCAGATGCCCATCTGATTGAGGTCTTAGAAGCAAACAGACATGGCTGGAGGAGAGATACAAATTCAGGTCTGGGCATTGACCTGCACTATATAGTAGAAATGGAAAGATATGTCTGTGCTCAAATCCAAATAGTTTACATATCTATAACACATGAGGTGCTAAAGAGGTATGACCATAGGATAAGACAAAAAATTATGACATAACCCTTTGCATACTGCTGAGCTCTCTTGCATGTTACTAGCAAACCTTTGCTTAAAAACAGGAATTCTTTGTTGGCATATATTGCAATACATGTTTAAGCTTTTTAAAGTTATCCTTCTCTGGCAAGTCCTTACACTTCAGTGCAAAATGCCAAATATATACTTTTTTTACATGATACTTTTAGACCCCTTTCAAACTGCTAGTACGGCCGCGTTAGCTTTACCGTCGTTTACGTGGTGCTTTTCAGCCACTAGCAGGGCACTTCTAAACTCCGCTAGCGGCCGAGGAAAGGCTTAAAAGTGCCCTCAAAACGCCGCTGCCGAATCGTTTTGCAGGCGCTTAAGCGGTGCTGCACATTAATTTCAATGGCAGGGGCGGTGAAGGAATGGTGTATACATCGCTCCTTCACCACCCCAAAGACGCTGCTTGCAGGACTTTTTTTCGGTCCTGCACTTGGGCTTTTACACTGGGGAGGCTTAAGAGGCGTTTTTCAGGCACTTTACAGGTATTATTTTAGCCCTAAAGTGCCTGAAAAACACTTCAGTGTGAAAGGGGTCTAATGCAGCTGGCCAGCTTGAACACGTATTACAATATATGAGAACCAAGGAACTCTGCTGAGAGTTAATTCTGTATTTTATTAGTATTCAGTATTTTGTATTTTGCTGCAAGAATTAAGAGGCCACAGATGATACAACAGTGTACACTTGCCACCAACAGGAAAATGTTAATTTCCAAAAGGTAGGTCCCAATTTCCTAGAGAAAAAGAAAACAGGCTGGGACTTTACTGTAAGAATTAAGATGATTCAGAGGATACAGTTACGTATGTAAAATTGTCCATCAGCAGAACAGTTTTAGTCAGGGATATTAGGCCTCCCTGGTGTATGCTTAACATTTTTTTTACATCTAATGGGATGGGGAGTACAGTGATTGTGAGTGATCTAAAGTGAAGTGGTTTAGGTGCACACTATTCTTGCACTTGTTTTTTTTTCTTTCAACATGCTGAGCACAATAAGCAGCTTCAAAATAAATGGTCAGTAGCAAGTAAATGCTGCTCTTTGAGCACTCCAAAAAAGGCCTTATCAACACATCATAAAAATCAAAGAACAAAAACTCCCCAAAAAATTATCACCCCAAACTGTCACCCTGAAGAAAAAGCTCCCATTTTTTTAAAGGGAACGCTTGTTGCAAAAGAAAAACTGTTTATTCTAAAATAAAGGCCCTATCCTGAATGGGCAGGCAGTTACTGAATTCCAGGAAGATCAATGAACTATGAGAGCGCTCATCAGCACACTCATAGTCCATTGAGAACTACAAGCCATCTGGTGCAGTGGAAGATGGTACTTGTAGTTCATTCATTCACAAAACTCTGTAAATGAATGATGCAGGTATGTTGGCAGAGCCACGCACAGCCGCAATGTCTATGAATTGTGACAGTGGGTGCCGGGATAGGATCCCCTACCTGCTGTCACCATGGGGGATTGGGTAAAGGTGTGGGCAGGTGCTTTATTAACATGGTACATATTACAACCTAAATATGGGTGTAATATGTAACATGTTACTAAAGGTGAACTTATCCTTTAAACTAGTAACTTAGTTTAGCATAACGCAAACTCTTTAATAGAGCAGCACTTTTCAAAAGAAAGGTCTTAATAAATAATGAACATAGCATCTGATGCATTACACTAACTATAGTAAACTAAAATGCAAAATGATTACCACTTTAAACACAATACAGCTATTAAAAACCATAAGTGATAATTGGTATGTAGTGTTCTGTTATGCATTATGAATAATAGTTTCACTCTGCCTAAATTATGAATATATTGCATAGTACATTTGCATAGTGCTGTGTATTGAACAAATAAAGCACAAATCACAGAATCATTCATGGCTAAGGACTTTCTTTTTTATGAAATACTTAAAAGGATTGTAAAGTCTTGTTTTTTTTTTCTAAAAAATAATAACAAGTTATACTTACCATGTCTATGCAGTGGTTTTGCACAGAGCAGCCTGGATCTTCCTCTTCTCGGGTGCCTCTTCTGTGCTCCTGGCCCCTCCCTCCTGCTGACTGCCCCCACAGCAAGCAGCTTGCTAAGGGGGCACCCGAGCTGAATCACAGCTTCCTGTGTTCATTCAGATTCGGAGCTGCAGTTCGCCCCCTCTCTCTCCTGATTGGCTAACTGACTTTGACAGCAGTAGGAGCCAATGGCACTGCTGCTGTGTCCCAGCCAATCAGGAGGGAGAGTCCCGGATGGCCAAGACACTTGTGGACATCGCTGGACAAGGAGAGGGCTCAGGTAAGTATTAGGGGGTGTTGGAGCAGCTTCTGCACACAGAAGGTTTTTTATCTTAATGCATAGAATGCATTAAGATAAAAAACCTTCTGACTTTACAACTCATTTAACAAATTTTGACAAACCTGTTTATATCATTATCTAGCAAAACTATTAACCCATGTAATTATGTACCAGTCAGAGTAGGCTTTAAAGTATGACGCCAAAATCTCATACACTCTTTAACCACTTAAGCCCCAGACCATTTGGCTGGCCGAAGACCAGAGCACTTTTTGCAATTCGGCACTACGTCGCTTTAACAGACAATTGCGCGGTCGTGCGACGTGGTTCCCAAACAAAATTGATGTTCTTTGTTCCCCACAAATAGAGCTTTCTTTTGGTGGTATTTAATCATATTTTGTTTTTATTTTTTGCGCTATAAACAAAGAAAGAGGGACAATATTTAAAAAAAGGCATTATTTTTTACTTATTTGCTATAATAAATATCCCCAAAAAATATATAAAAAAACCATTTTTTTCCTCAGTTTAGGCCGATACGTATTCTTCTACATATTTTTGGTAAAAAAAAATCACAATAAGCGTTTGTTGATTGATTTGAGCAAAAGTTATAGCGTCTACTAAATAGGGGATAGTTTTATGGCATTTTTATTAATATTTTTTTTTTACTAGTAATGGCGGTGATCAGCGATTTTTATCATGATTGCGACATTATGGCGGACAGATCGGACACTTTTGGCGATATTTTGGGACCATTCACATTTATACAGCAATCAATGTGATTAAAAATACATTGATTACTGTGTAAATGTGACTGGCAGTGAAGGGGTTAACCAGGAGGGGGCACTGCAGGGGTTCAGTGTGTCCTAGGGATGTGTTCTTACAGTAGGGGGGATGGGCTACGTGTGTCATGACACTGATCACTGATCCCAATCACAGGGAACTGTGATCAGTGTCCTGTCACTAGGAAGAATGGGGAAATGCTTATTTACATCAGCATTTCCCCATTCTTCCTCTCCGTGAGACAATCACGGAGCTTGTGGCAGGGTTGCGCGCACGCAATCACACGGCGGCAAATTTAAAGGGTGGTACCTGTACACTTATTTGCCTGTCCGTGCCATTCTGTCCACGTAAATGTTCGTGCGGCAGTCGGCAAGTGGTTAACATGTTAAAATAACTTGAAAAGTCATTATCGATATTGTAATTCTTTAGCTTTTGTTAAAATACAATGTAATACCTGGGGATCCTGCATGAAGGTTCTCTTTAAGGCACTTCTTTTTATAGGGTGATAACGCTCTGGGTTTGATTTACTAAAGGCAAATAGGCTGTCCACTTTGCAAGGGAAGTGACCATTACCGCATATATTATTTAGGCATGATAAACTGTTGTTCCCATCAGGAAACTTATTCTGAGAAATGCAATGCAATCATCACTGGACAGGAAGAGGGTGTGGGTGATCCAGGGTTACCTTTCTTGTTTTCCCCTCTAAGGTATTAATGGCCAGGTCTTCCTTCTAATTGGGCAGGACCCCATATGATCAGATGGATCCAATTACCCAAGTCTTTACCTGGCTTTGTACTTGAGTAATTGTTGTGACAGGAATCCTGTCATCAATAAGGGGGGCATTATTGCAGGGGTGGTAGGTTGTCTGCTTCTAGAGGGCACTGCTTTTGTGCCACTCCCATAAAGGTTGTCTGGCTTGGCCGATTCTGTTTATAGACACCAAATTTAACAGAATGGGTAATTGACTAAATGAAAGACAGAGAGTAGGGATGAGCTTCGAGTTTTGGGGGGCTACCCCAAAGCACCCTCCCAATGTTGAGGGCATGTGGCCTGGTACGGTTCAGGAGGGGGGGCGCACTCTCGTCCCCCCTCTTTTCCTGCAGCCTGCCAGGTTGTGTGCTCGGATAAGGGTCTGGTATGGATTTTGGGGGGGACCCCACGCCGTTTTTTTTTTTTTTGGCGCAGGGTTCCCCTTAAAATCCATACCAGACCTGAAGGGTCTGGTATGGAATTTAGGGGGAACCCCACGTCATTTTTTTTTTAAATTTTGGCCGGGGTTCACCTTAATTTCCATACCAGACCTGAAGGGCCTGGTATGGAATTTAGGGGGACTCCCAGGTCATTTTTTTTTTTTAAATTTTGGTTCGGGGTTTTCCTGTGGGGAATTCCCATGCCGTTTTTATCAATGAACTTCTATGTGTATTGTCGGCAATGCAATAGCCGCGGGTAGTTTTAAATGTGTTTTTTCCTTCCAAATGTCATTTTGCTGTCAGACTGTTCTAAACACGGGAAACATGCGCCCCTTTACAGGCATACTACAGACAGCCCCCAGGTATGAAATTTAAAGGGATATTACACTTTTATTGTTTGACTTTAAGCATTATTAAAATCACTGCTCCTGAAAAAATGGCCGTTTTTAAAACTTTTTTTTGCATTGATCCATGTCCCCTGGGGCAGGACCCAGGTCCCCAAACATTTTTTATGACAATAACTTGCATATAAGTCTTTAAAATTAGCACTTTTGATTATTCATGTTCGTGTCCCATAGACTTTAACGGTGTTCGCGTGTTCGAGCGAACTTTTTTCCTGTTTGCATATTCTGGTGCGAACCGAACAGGGGGATGTTCTGCTCATCCCTAACAGAGAGTAACTTTAACTTGAAATTCACTAAACAGATGCAAGGCTAGCAGCATTAATGAAAAATAGGTACAGGATGAAAAAGACACAGAGACATGTAGAATATTGAATGCTGCACAAATATATGAAATCTGCACAAACATGGACTCTTCATAGCAATGTCTCTGCAGAGCTGATTTACTAAGGGCAAATATGCTGCTCACTTTGCCAGGGAAGTTGCACTTTGCAAGTGAATTTGTCACAGAACTTAGTGAATGAGGTGAAGTTTTACTTTGCAAAGAATACCAATTCATGAAAAAAAAGCATTTTTGCTTTTACATGATTGGATGATGGAATTTACCAGAGCTGACTACTTCATTTCTTCACTGTTTCTAAGTAAAAATGTATTGAACACAGCTACATGCAATTATTCTCATGGACAGCTTACCTCACAGTGAAATCCAGGGTAGCACTGGAGTAGTTCAATGCCCAACGATGAAGAATCACCCCACTGGAACTTAAGTACCCTGGTAGCAATCAGGCAGGGGCTCACGGTCACCATAGTATCTCGGTCATTCTTAAAAGCTATGTGTTATTTGGCTTTGGCCTGGCCTCCTGTATACCAGTTCTGACAATAGAGAGTGTTTCAGCTAATGGTCACTTGCTTAGCTACATGTGCCTCATCAGGTGTGGCCCCTCTGAGCTGCAGAATGAGGGAAGAAGAAAAACGTATCTTCTTTGGGTGCTTCCAGGAACCCATGGGGTGTGGAAAAAGGAATTACCCTTTTGCTGCCAGGCCCTGTGCTCCATTTTGTACACTCAGGTGGCCAGACCATTTTTGCAATCTTTCCTTTGCTTTTTTATTTTTCACTTATAGCTTTCAGTGTTTGTAAAAGACCCCCCAAAACATATATTTTCTGAAAGCACATGATCAGTAGAATAAAAAGAAGGCGCTACAGATTTTTGAGACCCCGCAATATTTGCGCAAATGTTTATCAAACCAATATATTTTCAAAAAATACACTAAAACCATTATTAGCAGATAACAACACAGCTAATTTTACAAAATGCCTGCTAAATCCCTACTAAATATAAAATCCTTACCTGTATGGAGTTAATAAATAACAAATATTTGTAAATTTTAAATTGAGCCTTTTTGCAAAATAGTGAAAATCGAACGTACCCAAAAATGTCTCGAAAAAACTGGAGGTTTTCATTTTTCACTTACAGCTTTCAGAGTTTCTAAAAGTGTAAAAAAGGGGGGTGCTCAAGCGCTGACGTGAATAAATAACCAAAACCGACAAAAATTAATAAATTAAAATTGCTAAGAGATAACCAAATAATATAGCTGCAATTAATTGATGTATAATAGGTGCTGCAATAAAAGTGAGTGAGTAATTGCGCTGATATTAACCTCTTCTGTGTATACCTAAGTGTAACGATTCAGTGTGTAACAAAATTTCCTCACACATAAAAATATAAATAAACATACACTAATAGCATAAATAATATAATAAAATGTGCAATATAATACCACAATTATCCGGAGACCCAAGACCTTCTATAATTAATACTGTGATTTATCAAATTTATAACCAAGTATATGAACCTATAATTTCAAAACCTTACGTGCATATAGTAAGTGGTATAGCAATCAGTGCTGCTTTTTAGCATAAACAATCTGTTGTGCATCAATAATCAGAAATTTAAAATAACAAAATAAAATAATATATTACGTGAAGAACAAAATGAGCAACAATTATTCAAAATGTCCTATTTAGTAGAGTGCTAATAGCATTCAAATCTGTGCATTGGAGCATGAAAAGAGTCAATAGCAAATGCGTGAATAGCCTATAAAGTAAGTGAAGTGCCAAAAACTCTGCCTTCAATGGTGGCAGTATTAGTAAGATCACTGTCACTTTTCTCCTCTCCGCTTCTAGTGAGATTTACACTTATTCTCCGCTCATTCACAAGCCATATGGAATAAAAAGAGACATGTCCATTGCGCAATGATCTCAGCAAGATATGTAAATATCAAGGATACTAATCTGTACTCACATATCCCCTGCTTTGGAAGATCGCGTATGGACGGTAATGATCAGCTGCAGATAGCTCTGTATCACGGGCTTTCCGTGCGCCGTCAGTGCTCCCACACAGCCGTACTAGCAGTGTCACAGGCTCCTCCTCCCGACCTACCAAACCATATATTTTCTGAAAGCATATGACCTCTGGAATAAGAAGAAGGTGCTACTTATTTTTTAGACCCTGTGGTTTTTGCACAAATGTTTATCAAAACAATATTTTTGCTAAAAATACACTAAAACCATTATTAGCAGATAAAAACACAGCTAATTTTACAAAATTCCTGCTAAATTCCAACTAAATATAAAAGCTTTACCTGTATCCAGTTAATACATAACAATTATTTGTAATTTTTACATTGCGCCTTTTTGCAAAATGGTTAAAATCGTACGTACGCAAAAATGTAAATATACAAATTTCTCTAAAAATCTGAAGGTTTTCATTTTTCCCTTACAGTATTCAGAATTTGTGAAAGACCCCCCAAACCATATATTTTCTGAAAGCATAGGACCAGTAGTTTAAAAAGAAGATGCTATTGATTTTTAAGACCCCACGAAATTTGCGCATAATCTTTACTGAAGCAATATTTTTGCTAAAAATACACTAAAATCATTAATAGTGCACATAAACACAACATAACTTTAGCAAAATTCCTGCTAAATTGCTACTAAAGCATCCTTCACATGTGGCATACTAAAGTGTATGCCCATGGGGGGCCATGTTTACCTGCATGGTGATGCACAGGTGTTCCATGCATTGCCGTACAGGCAGTCCCATTTATGTCAATTGGGATGCAACGGCTGCACAGGCATAGCTGCTGTTCCCAATCTGACATCCATGTGGGTGTGGGTACATGACCCCGAACGCAGACAGTGTGAGCTCAGGGACTTGCATGCGGACCTACATGGATGTAAAATTAGAAGCAATGGCTCTATTCGTGCAGGTGCTACATCCCAAATGACATCAATGTGACTGCCTGCACAGGGATGCGCGAAACACCTGTGCATCCCTGTAAAGGTACGCTGTGTATGCCCTATGTGAGCAAGGCCTTAGGTCCCTTTCACACAAGCACACCGATTGGATCTGCCTGTCCATTTTTTTAGGCGGGCCCAATCAGACCACTCATTGTTCTCTATGGAGAGGCTGATGAAAATGGATATGTGTCCGTTTACACACGCCTGCATCCGGGAGTAAAAGAGGAAGGGATGCCGGATAACGATGGTAGCTGCAGGACATGGGGTTTGCTGGGGGGATCAGATAGTGGTGGGAGGTTGAGAGGCAGGGGACAGGGAAGCAGCATCATGGAGGGGGCCAGTCACATAAGGGGGTTAATAACTCTGATCAACGGGTTGTAATTCGCTGATGAGAGTTATAGAATTGTTCAGCAGAGTCTGCTGAACAATTCTGCTATGACTTTATGGTCATTGAAGTGACCATAAGCTTATAGGTTCATTATACTTTCATATATATCCTTTAGGAAACCCAATCGCATCAGCTCCTGATGAGTGGGGACACACCCACGAAACGCATCGAGCTTTGTATTAACGATGCCCCAGCTACATCTTACATGGAACCATAGTCATTTATACCATCTGTTTTCCTCAATTACATCAATTCTTTCCTTACTCAAGAAATGCACATTTACCATGTGGGTGCACGTGTCGGTATCAGGCTTGTTGTTGCTAGCAATACTATCCTATATTACTGCTTTGTTTACATCGGATCATGTGCTGCATTACGTATATACAATTTTTTATTATGTTTATGTTATGTGTACATCTCCTATGCATATATTAATGAATTGTCTACTGTATATGAAATGAATACGTTTTTATTGTTTGGTATTCTTTATAATTAATAAACATTTTTTAATGCATTTCTACTATGGTCTATTTTACCTCCACTACCCAAGCGCTTCATTTAAAGTCCCAACTTCCCTCTCCATTGCAAGCTTATAGCAGAGGGAGAAATTAGGTCCGTACACCGTACGGACTTGGCCACCTACAGGCACTTCTGTAGGTCCATATGGCGTTAAAGGGGGCTGCACCTAAATCAGTCATCGGGAGCCTCCCATGGAGGCGGAATGGTTGCGGCTTTTCTTTTTTCTTTTTCGGTTCGTCGGGCGGCGTGAATTTACATCATGGGGTACAATGTACCCCATTACCGATTCACATGGGGGGAGGCCAGGAACTGGGGGTCCTCTTGTTAAAGGGGGCTTCCAGATTCTGATAAGCCCCCTGCCCACATACCCCCACAACCACGGGGCAAGGGTTGTGGGGATGAGGCCCTTGTCCCCGTCAACATGGGGACAAGGTGCTTTGGGGTCAGACCCCAAAGCACCCTCCCCATGTTGAGAGCATGTGGCCTGGTACGGTTCATGAGGAGGGTGCTCTCTCATCCCCCCTCTTTTCCTGCGACCTGCCAGATTGCGTGCTCAGATAAGGGTCTGGCATGGATTTTGGGGGGACCCCTACGCCATTTTTCTTTTAATTTGGCACAGGGTTCCCCTTAATTTCCATATCCGATCTGAGGGGCCTGGTATGGATTTTAGGCGGACCCCTACGCAATTTTTTTTTAAATTTTGATTTGGGGTTCCTCTTAATATTTATTCCAGACCCAAAGGGCCTGGTAATGGACTGGGGGGGGGAACCCATGCTCTTTTTTCAATCAGTTTTATCTATATTGCCGAGACCAGACAATTCATTACAGCCGCGATCAGTTTTAAATGACAATTTTTCCTTTAGAAATGTCATGTTGCTGTGGCACTGTTCTAAATACGGGAAACATGTGCCACTTTACAGGCATACTATAGACACCCCCCAGGCACAATATTTAGAGTCAAATATGTTTTTATTGTTTTAACAGAATACAACAACATATTATACACAATAGCTGGACGTTCGAGACAGTAAGCGATACATATCGGTGGAAAATATGGGTGTGATCGTTATCCAAAAAGTATCGGCTTAGCCCGAGGTGTATTGCGAATCATGATACGAGAGAGAAGGATGGAAACATCCATATCCTAGTGATGGCAACATAGAAGTGGGGGGAGACAGAAGAAAAATAGAGAAAAAGGAAGGGGGTTAGGAGGTTGGGAGGGGGAAGGGGAGAATAGAGGGGGATGAACAGGTCCTGGTGCAACAAAATGGGAAATCAGACACATAAGGTGTGTTCAGCTTAGCTGCGGGGAGTTAATAGTGCTTTCAGGGAGTCAGAGGAAGAATATTCGATCCAAGTGAGCCAGAGAATTGTTAAATTTATCGAAGGTAACATTGTCCAAGGCTCTCATCTCTTCCATGCACATAATGTTGTTGACTACCGAGACCCAGGAAGACAGGGGAGGGGTGGTAGTGGTCTTCCAAAAAGAGGGTATTAGTTATCCTGCGGCTGACAGGAAGAAGCATAATAGAGAATGTTTTTGAGAGGTTATGAAGCCTGGGAGCATCGATAATAGAGCTATCTCTGGAGTAGATGTCATTGGTCGATCATATAGGCTATTGTATATGGCGAAAACCTGAGACCAGAGGGGTTGTATGGCCTTACACTTCCACCAGATGTGGAGGTAATTTCCCTCTGGCTCGCCACATCTCCAACATGAGGTAGGGACAGAGGGGAAGATTTTATGGAGAGAATGAGGGTCCCTGTACCTCCGGGATAGGAGTTTAAAATTCTTCTCCTGTGTATAACAAGAGGCAGAGGATTTGTGCGTGAAGTGAAATGACTTTTGCCAGTCAGCCGATGAGAATTCTCTTCCCAGGTCCGTGGCCTACCTCCTTGTGTAAGAGGGGGGTTGGTCATGAGTCAACGAGTGTAGTAGTTTGTAAATGGTGGAGAGCAGGTATCTGGGTGTGTCTGAGAGAGAGCACAGTTGTTCATAGCCTGTCAAGGGCCTATGTATTTGGGAAGAGGAGAATATGTCTGAGCAAAAGAAGGATATGCGGAGAGCTGTAAGCCAGTTACCCTGGCCTCCTGGAACAACAGGTGTACCTAAGGTTTGGTGCACAAATGAGCTTGCTGTAGGCCATGTAGAGATGGAGATATGGGCCCACTGTACTGGAGCCCATACCCTGGGGGAGGGCAGGGTGATCAAATAATGATGTGAAAGGCGAGGGATCTGTGGACAACAGCGCCGACAGTCTTTTTTTATACCACAGGTGTAGTGCTGCAGTCGTTAAGGGGGAGGCAGTGGACAGGAGGTGCAGTTTCTGCCCATACCCCCATAGTAATTCCAGGAGATCAAGGGTGGAGAGATATTGTTCTACCATGGGGGACACTTTGGGAAAGGGTCGGGGGAACCATTCCAGGATCCTGGATAGTATGACGGCCTTGTGGTACAATTCAAAAAAGGGGAGGCCTACCCCACCTTGTATTTTGGGGTATGTGAGCAGGGTGTGGTGGATACGGGATAACCCTTGGTGCCGTATGAAGCGTATGGACATGGATCGCAAAGAGTTGAAGAAATGTTTAGGGACTGTGATAGGCACTGTCTGAAAAAAATAAAGTAATTTGGGGAGGGTGTCCATTTTAAGTGTGTTAATATGGCCAAACCAAGGCAGTGGAGATGCGCTCCATGTATCTAATTCCTTCCGGAGTCGGGTCAGCAAGGGGAGATAGTTGAGATTATAGAGATCTGAGAGGTTGGATGGGATCGGTATTCAGAGATAGGAGGTACCCTTGGATCCCCACTGGAATGGGAAATTGGCCTGTACTTGAGAGAGGGTGGTGGGTGGTAGGGAGATGTTAAGAGCTTCTGTCTTAGACATGTTAAGTTTAAAATTACTGAGTTCTCCAAATCTGTGAAATTCTTGCATTAGGTAAGGGAGGGATGTGTGAGGCTGTTGAACGTAAACGAGAAGATCATCCGCGTAGAGTGAAAGTTTGTGGGCTGAGGAGGGTGTCAGGATCCCCACTATATTTTCATTTTGTCTAATGGCTGTTGCCAGGTGTTCTATCCCCAAGACTAAAAGTAGGGGGGATAGAGGGCATCCTTGGCGGGTTCCGTTAGAAATTTGGAACGAAGTAGATGAGGAACCATTCACCAGAACAGAAGCCGAGGGACGGGAATATAGTGCCATAACCATGGACACAAAGGTGGCGCCAAGGCCTATCTGTTCCAAGGAAAGGCGTAGAAACTGCCAATTGACTCTATCAAATGCCTTGTCGGCATCAAAGTATAGGATACATGCCTTCAGATTGTGTCAGCAGATGTATGAAATAAGGTGGATCATTTTAGTGGTATTGTCCCTGGCCTCCCGGCCAGGGACAGATGCCACCTGTTCCTTGTGGATAATGGAGGGTAGAAGGGGTGAGGGGCAGTTCGCTAAGACTTTGGCAAAAAGTATAACTTCTGGGTTAAGGAGGGAAATCGGTCAGTAGTTACTGCACTGAGAGGGGTCTTTGCCTGGTTTGGGTAGGACTGAAATAGTGGCAAATAGGAGGTCTCTAGATGGTGGGTGGGAGTCATCTATGTTGTTGAACGCTGTGGTAAGTAGTGGAGTGAGGGGCTGGGCAAACGATTTATAGAATCTCATGGAAAATCTGTCCGGACCCGGGCATTTACAGTACCTGATTTCAGTCCCTTAATGGAGGATAAAAAGCCTGACACCGTCAAGGGGTTATCTAAGTCTGTGGATTCAGTGGGATCTATTTGTGGAAGGGCTGTCTCTGAGATATAGTTTTGCATGTCAGGATGGTCTGGGTCTCTCTCATGTGTCTTTCCGGTCTGCGTTTGGAGATTATATAGTTGGGAGTAATAATGTTGAAAGGCGCCTGCAATACCTCAGGGATTATGAACTTTTTGTTGGTCAGTGGTGCAAATGTGTGGTATGGGGCGGCGTGGGGGGTGGGGGTGAAAGACCTTAGCTAGGTGTTGCCTGCATTTGTTGGCCAAAATGTAATGCCGGTTGTGCCCCTTATCTCTAGCTATGAGGGAGTGTGCATCTAGAATGCGGAGTAGCTCTCTATGGGCGTTCGAAAGGTCTACATAGGTAGCGGGATCTAGGTCCTTCTTATGCGTTCTAATGCATGGTTAGTGGATAATAGTCGGGTTATGTCAGCAGATCTGGTCTTTTTTAAGTGGGATCCGTGCTGAATAAAAGTCCCCGAGTACACATTTTAGTGCTTCCACTTTAGTAAGGGGCTTAGTGTCGTCGGTCTTGGACAAAGTCGCAAACTGACTTCTCGATAGCTGCAACACACGGGGTGTCTTTTGGTTATAGGTTATCGTTTAAACGCCACGAGAATGTTTTGCGAGACTTAGGGGGTGAGCCAGACTCAAGTGTGCGGGGGCATGGTCAGACCATAGGATGTTCCCAAGTGATGCCTTAAGTGGGACGTCAAGTAGGGATTGAGAGACTAGGAAATAGTCGATGCAGCTATAGGAGTTATGGGCAACCGAGTAACAACTGTAGTCTCTCTCAAATGGGTGTTGCACTCGCCAAACATCCACTAGTTGGGCAGAGTGCAAGAGTGATTTTATGTGTGTAAGGGTGGAGTGTGGAATGGAGGACTTACCGGAGGAGGTGTCCACGACTGGAGCGAGGGTCACATTGAGATCTCCACCCAGAATGAAACAGAGTCCCCTAAAAGAGAGCAATTTGTTCAGAACCATGGATAGGAAGCCCCCCTGGTCTTGGTTCGGTGAAGTAAGTGAAGTAACAAGAATAAAGAAAATGAGATCAGAGAAGGTGGGTGGGATCCATCCCCAGTGTACGGTAGCATAACACATCAGAGAATTGGGAGATAGGATCCACCATTGAAAACACATAAAAAAGGAGAGAGTTCTGCCATTAGGTGGCAACATTAAACCAATAACAAAGTAAGCTAACAGTGCTGAAAAAAAAACCCATAATAAATATGCACTATCGGTTCTAAGTGGGGGTAAACGTGGTTAAGCACATGGAGTGCCTCCCGGTCCCGGGCTCCATGAGGTAAGGGTATAAATACAAAACTGGTATCAACAGTCACACATATCTACAACCATGTGCCTTTGAGTACTAATACTGTACGGCACGTACCGTATGTGTTTTTTCACGGATTTACCCAGGGAAGACCAACAGAATCCAATGGGCACGGGATATGACTGGCAGGATGAGGGGGGGTGAGGGGGGGTGAGGGGGGGTGAGGGGGGGGCAGTCCCTCATGTTGGGTAGGCCCAAGCCGAGCTCAGTGTGGAAGAAAAGCAATATTTTTCTTATTCTGAATTTGGACAAAAGAAAACACTATTCCCCCTTCTTTTACCACCCTCCTCCTGCCAACTCCAACCCTGGGTAGAAAAAGTTAGTGTGATGCCATAAAAAACTGTGGTGAAAAAAAGAAAACAAACCTGAGTACGATTGCACAATAAAAGAGGAAAAATAACAGAGTCAGTGTGCATGTCGTACAGGCAGTCCTGGACCATCCGATTAGAAAACATGGCTGGAGGGCAACTGTCCTGTGCTAGAGCTAAGGGAACAATCTTGGCTCCAGGGAAGTGGTGTTCAAAATATCGGGCCCAGGATAAGATCAGTCATCAGGCGGTTTTTGGGAGATAGATCTGGGGCGCTTCTGCTTGCTGGATCTCTACCACTGTGAATTAAATGGGAGGCCAGGAGTGGTAGTTGGGAGAGGCTAAACTGGTATTAAGACGTGTGGTAGCTCCAGAGGGCTCAGGAACAGTGGTAGATCCCCCAAAGTGCAGAAAAGGGCCGTCTTGCCTTCATGATGAACCTGCAGTTGAAATGGAAACCTTCATTGGTATTTGATTTGTCTCTCCTGAAGGAGTGATGTAAGGGGTTTAAGAGAGCATCTCATAGCCAAAGTTTGGCGGCAGAGATCTGGGAGCAGCATGAGATGGGTGTCATTCAATTGGATGGAATCTTGCATGCTGGCTGCTCGTATGATGCTTTCTTTAATCTTGTAGAAATGGACTGTCAGACTTCCACGTAGCAGACAGGCGAGCCCGATGTAGCAGGGTAAGGCCTCCCTTACGTATCTGGTTCCCGGCCCTGGTAGTATGGACAGGAGACACGGGAGCACAGAATGGTATGAGAGCCTGGCGGTTAGCTGCAGAAGGATCCCGGTAAAGGTGGTTATGGAGATCTCCAGTAACTGAAGCACAGGCAGCAGATGCAGAGCAGGAGTGGAGCAGGCAGATCGGGTCACAGGCAGAGATCGGCAACAGGCAGGCAGCGTAGTACAAAGGAGCAGGCAGATTCGTAGTCAGGACAGTCTGGGATCAGTGGCAGGCAGCAAGCAAGGAGGAATCAAAGACAGGCCGGTGGTCAGGAGATCAGGTTCAACAGGAAACAGGAAACAGGAAACAGGAAGCAGGTGCAGGGATACAGGGAGCTGAAGATCGGACAGCACCGAGCCCCTGTGCAGACGGCCTAAATAGGCAGGTTGGCGCCAAACACCGGACGCGCGTGCACGCCGACGCGTGCCAACGCACCGCGATGCCCACCAACAGCGCGTCTGCCCAAGGGAGCTCTCTGACAGTGCACCCCCTCAAGGGCAGCCTCCGGATGTCCAACTGTGCCAATCTGGCGGCATGAGTACTCCTGAAAGTCCTCAGAAGCTCTTCGGCATGTAAGTTGCCCTCTGGCTCCCAGGAGTTATCCTCCGGTCCATACCCCCTCCATTTGATCAGATACTGCAACTGGTTGCGTCTCCTCCTACAATCCAATATAGCCTCCACTTCAAATTCTTCTTTGTTATCAACAATTATGGGCTCCAGTGGGTCAGTACTTCGGCCAGCAAAGGTGTTGGGTATAACAGGCTTCAACAATGAGATGTGAAGGACCGGATGAATCTTCAGAGTACTAGGTAAGTTGAGTTCATAGGCCACATTGTTAATTCTCTTCTTGACTGAGAACGGGCCCATGAATTTGGGACCCAATTTCCTTGAAGGACAGTCCATTCTTACATTGGTCGTGGACAACCAAACCCGGTTGCCAGGTTCCAGGATAAGCTCTCCCCGCCTCTTCCTGTCAAACATCCTCTTATTATACTCTTAGGTCTTGGCCATGGTTTCCTGCAAGAGTTTGTTGTTAGAAAGAAAAAAGTCCATAGTGTCAGAAACTGCAGGGATTGTACATTCGGGTAAAGACCTGGGCAGGAAGGACGGGTGGAAGCTGTAGTTGGCAAAAAAGGGTGTTTGCTTAATGGCCGAATGTAGAGAGTTGTTATAAGAGAACTCCGCAATTGGCAGAAGAGAGACCCAGTCGTCCTGTGAGAAAGATGAAAAACAGCGGAGGTATTGCTCCAGAGTTTGATTAGTCCTCTCCGTCTGCCCATTAGTCTGGGGATGGTAAGCAGAGGAGAGTGCCAGCTCGATTTCCAGGGAATCACAGAGAGCCTTCCAGAACCGAGAGGTGAACTGAACACCACGATCTGATATAATATTTGCTGGGACTCCGTGTAACCTGACGATTTCTTTAATGAAGACCCTCGCTGTCTCCATGGCCGAAGGCATGCCCTTCATAGGCAGAAAGTGAGCCATCTTGGTTAACCTGTCTACAACGACAAAAATGGTAGAGAAGCCTTCTGCCTGAGGAAGCTCTACAATAAAATCCATTGATATCATCTTCCACGGTCTTTCCGGGACGGGTAACGGTTTCAGCAGACCCCAGGCTCTAGTTCGGCTATTTTTGCTTCGAGCACAGGTAGTACAAGATTCGACATAGTTCTTGCAATCGTTTGCCAACAGAGGCCACCAAAAAGTGCGCTGCACTAATTCGGTTGTCTTTAGCACACCGAAATGTCCAGCCATCTTGTGATCATGGCAGAGCTCTAGCACTGCCACCCTCAAATCTTCAGGGACCACGATTTTACCCTTGTGCCAAAAAAGACCATCCTGGGTCCTCACTTCCTCTCCGGAACTTGGGGTCCAATTTGCAGAGGCTTGTTTTATGCGGGATAGTAGATCTTCTTGGAGTAACAGAAAATTTCCGGATGGAAGGATGGTGTCCGGATGGTGCCAGCTCGATTTCCAGGGAATCACAGAGAGCCTTCCAGAACCGAGAGGTGAACTGAACACCACGATCTGATATAATATTTGCTGGGACTCCGTGTAACCTGACGATTTCTTTAATGAAGACCCTCGCTGTCTCCACGGCCGAAGGCGTGCCCTTCATAGGCAGAAAGTGAGCCATCTTGGTTAACCTGTCTACAACGACAAAAATGGTAGAGCAGCCTTCTGCCTGAGGAAGCTCTACAATAAAATCCATTGATATCATCTTCCACGGTCTTTCCGGGACGGGTAACGGTTTCAGCAGACCCCAGGCTCTAGTTCGGCTATTTTTGCTTCGAGCACAGGTAGTACAAGATTCGACATAGTTCTTGCAATCGTTTGCCAACAGAGGCCACCAAAAAGTGCGCTGCACTAATTCGGTTGTCTTTAGCACACCGAAATGTCCAGCCATCTTGTGATCATGGCAGAGCTCTAGCACTGCCACCCTCAAATCTTCAGGGACCACGATTTTACCCTTGTGCCAAAAAAGACCATCCTGGGTCCTCACTTCCTCTCCGGAACTTGGGGTCCAATTTGCAGAGGCTTGTTTTATGCGGGATAGTAGATCTTCTTGGAGTAACAGAAAATTTCCGGATGGAAGGATGGTGTCTGGATGCACAGGTCTGCCGGAATCAGGGAACATACGGGACAGAGCATCCGGCTTGGTATTTTTGGAACCAGGTCTGTATGTTATATGGAACTGAAATCTGGAGAAAAATAGGGCCCACCTCGCTTGCCGAGGTTTCAGTCTCTTGGCTGTTCGGAGATACTCCAGATTTTTATGGTCCGTATAGACCAGGATAGGATATGCTGCACCCTCCAGTAAATAACGCCACTCCTCCAAGGCGGATTTGATGGCCAGAAGCTCCCTATCACCCACATCGTAATTTCTCTCCGCAGAAGAGAGCTTGCGGGAGAAAAAGGCCACTGGGTAGAGAAGGGTCTTTGGGCCTTGCCGTTGGGACAGAACAGCTCCGACTGCAACCTCTGAAGCGTCCACTTCCAGGACGAATGGTAGGGCAGGATCTGGGTGTTTCAAGATTGAAGCAGAAGTGAACAGCTCCTTGAGTTTTTCAAAGGCGGATTGTGCCTTAGGGGACCACTGGAATCGGTTCCCTTGTTTGGTTATTTCAGTGATAGGGGCAATTATTGCAGAAAAGCCCCTAATGAACTTCCTGTAAAAGTTCGAGAAGCCAATGAACCTTTGAACCACTTTCTTATCGGAGGGAGCGGGCCACTCCAGAATGGCTGATACCTTCTGCGGATCCATTTTTATACCTTCAACGGAAATGATTAGGCCTAAAAACTGGATGCTTTGAAGTTCAAACTGGCATTTTTCTGGTTTAGCGTAAAGTCCATGCTGCCTGAGACGAGCCAACACATTTCTGATGTGCCTGCGATGATCTGAGACTGAGGAGGAGAAGATCAAAAAATATCTTCTAAGTAGACAATAACATATAGATCCAAGAAGTCACGAAAAATGTCATTAACAAAGTGTTGGAACGTAGCAGGTGCGTTGCACAGGCCGAAGGGCATAACAAGGTATTTGTAATGCCCAAATCTGGTGCGAAAAGCTGTCTTCCACTCATCTCCTTCACAAATACGGATCAAGTTGTAGGCACCACGGAGATCTAACTTGGAAAAGATCACTGCGGATCCCAATCTCTGGAAAAGTTCAGGCACTAAAGGCAAAGGGTAACGATTCTTGATTGTTACTTTGTTCAGCTCCCGATAATCAATACAAGGACGTAAGGAATGGTCCTTTTTCTCCACGAAGAATATACCAGCCCTGGCCGGAGAGGTAGATGGACGGACAAATCCCTTCTTCAGGTTCTCATCGATATATATTTTTAAGGTGTCCAACTCCTGCTCTGTTAGTGGGAAAATCCTTCCAAAGGGAACTTCTGCTCCAGGTAATAGCTCGATTGGGCAATCGCAAGGCCTGTGGGGAGGTATAGTCTCTGCTCCTTTCTTACTGAAAACATCCAGAAAGTCCCAGTAGGGTGCAGGGACCAACTGTTGTAACTCGGACTCAGCGTCTAAACAGAGTAGTCGGGTAGTCTCAGCAGGACTGGTATGAAGACAGTGTTGCCGGCAGTAGTCAGAAAGGAATTTGACTTCTCCACTAGACCAGTCAATGCTGGGGTTATGGGCCTGTAACCATGGCATGCCAAGTATGATGGGGAAAAGAGGAGAGGAGATGGCATCCAGGCGCAGGAGTTCTTGATGGTTAGAGCCCATGGTGGCTAACAAAGGGATGGTTTCCTGCGTGACGAGACCGGAACGAAGAGAGGAGCCATCAGCGAGGTGTATAGAAAGTCCCTGAACTTTAGACTGGAGAGGGATGTGATGGTTGGCAGCGAAGGTTAGGTCAATGAAACAGCTGCAGGTTCCTGAATCAATTATGACTGTAGCTGGCATAGTCTTTCCTGGGAGCTGTAGGGTGATAGAGAGAGCAAGATGATTAGCAGGTTTAGAGAGAGCAGAAGCACAAATTGAAGATATTGGCAGCGACTTAGGTGACTTACGTGTCTTGTTTGGACAAGACCTCACATAGTGTCCAGGCTCCCCGCAGTACATGCAGAGGTTGTTAACTCTTTGGCGTTGGCGTTCTTCTGGATTGAGAGAGGAACGGAACAGACCGAGTTGCATTGGCTCAGAGGTATCAAGAACCGGTTCGGCCGGTGCCGGGAAGGACTGGCTGGGAGAGCTTGGAACCTTGGGTAACATCCAGGTAGGGCGGAATTGGCTGGAAGACCTCTCGGAGCGACGCTCTCTGAGGCGTCGGTCGATCTGGATAGACAGGTTGATGAGTTCATCCAGGGTTTGGGGTACACCGACCCGTGCTAACTCATCCTTCAGAGGATCAGACAATCCCATGCGGAATTGGTAACGTAAGGCCGCATCATTCCAACCTGTGTCGGAACTCCACCGCCTAAATTCCACCACATAGTCCTCTGTGGCTCTACGCCCTTGTTGAAGGACGTGCAAGACGGCTTCAGCAGTCGCTGTCACCTGGGGATCCTCATACAACTGGGACATGATGGTAAAGAAAGCATCAAGGTTGTCCAGAGCTCCAGATTTCTGCTCCAGGAGGCGATGAGCCCAGGTCTGTGGTTCACCTGATAAGAGGGAGATTACGAAGCCCACCTTGGTTGCCTCTAGGGAGAAGGAGCAGGGTTGCAGGGCAAAGTATAGTTCGCAGGCATTGCGAAAGGCCCGGAATTTACTGCGGTCACCGGTAAATCTCTCGGGTATGGGTACCCTAGGCTCCGGGGGTAGCATAACTACTGAGGGTGCGGATGTTGCTCCGGCCGATGAGGAGGCTTGCGGACGGGTTGGAGCCGACAGGAGTTGGACTTGTTCTTCCAACCTTGTGTAGCCTTCCTGGAGGCTCTTCATGGCTTGTGTAAGACCCGCCAGGTGTCTACACAGTTCCTCCATGGGGGAGGTCCCCTGCTCGGGCTCGGACATGGCTGTCCGATACTATCAGACTTCCACGTAGCAGACAGGCGAGCCCGATGTAGCAGGGTAAGGCCTCCCTTACGTATCTGGTTCCCGGCCCCTGGTAGTATGGACAGGAGGCACGGGAGCACAGAATGGTATGAGAGCCTGGCGGTTAGCTGCAGAAGGATCCTGGTAAAGGTGGTTATGGAGATCTCCAGTAACTGAAGCACAGGCAGCAGATGCAGAGCAGGAGTGGAGCAGGCAGGTCGGGTCACAGGCAGAGATCGGCAACAGGCAGGCAGCGTAGTACAAAGGAGCAGGCAGATTCGTAGTCAGGACAGTCCGGGATCAGTGGCAGGCAGCAAGCAAGGAGGAATCAAAGACAGGCCGGTGGTCAGGAGATCAGGTTCAACAGGAAACAGGAAACAGGAAACAGGAAGCAGGTGTAGGGATACAGGGAGCTGAAGATCGGACAGCACCAAGCCCCTGTGCAGACGGCCTAAATAGGCAGGTTGGCGACAAACACCGGACGCGCGTGCACGCCGACGCGCGCCATCACACCGCGATGTCCACCAACAGCGTGTCTGCCCAAGGGAGCTCTCTGACATGGACCCTGCATAGGGTGTCGCGAATGAAGGAGGAGTCAGGGTTCCTTGGACCCGAGGTCCTCTGCACTCTGTCCAGTTCAATGTCAGTGTATTTGGGTTGTTGCTGTAACTGGTTAAAAATGACAGTAACAGCTCCTGCCAAATCCTTCTGTTCAATCGTTTCTGGAATACCATGGATTCTAATATTATTTCGTCTGTTACGGTTCTCGATGTCATCCTGGTGGTACATGAGCTGCTGTAATAAGACAGTATGGGAGTTCAGGGTTTCTTCATGGGACTGCAAGGTGTTACACACACACCGTTGCCCGCATTTGTTGGCCAGGTCCCTCTTAAGTTCTGTAATCTCCTGTCATTATGTCTTCTCTATGCGGGCGACATAATGCTCAAAGTCAGATTTGGTTGGTAGGGATTGCATATATGTATGGAGGGATCACATCTGCGATTCCATGACCCAGCCATCCCCTAAATTCAGGGATGCTTGAAAGTGGCTGTGGGGGCTGTGCAGAGAGGCCTCAAGATCAGCTAGGGAGGCCGAGCGGCCCCTGGGGCGTACCTGCATGGTGTCTGCTGGCTCAGAGCGGGCCAGGGACAGAGGCGCCGGCGTCATCTTGGATTTCTCCTGTGAGATGTTGGCCACAGAAGCCCTGGTCAGGAAACATCCTAAATCACCCTGAGTCTGGTCACTGGTGGGCTTGGGCTGCTCCTTGAGCTTTCCCTTGCCCGTCGGTGCGGTTTGGGGATGATGTGGACCGTTATGGAGGAGATAGAGCCTAGTGGAGATCGTCTGGGCCAGTTGCTGCCGCGATGCACGTTCTACAGCTCCATGCACTAGGCCACACCCCGCAGGCAGCCAGGCATGATATTTAAAGCAATATTTAATTTTGGTTGTTTCACTTTAAGCATTAAAAACATCACTGCCCCAAAAAAAAGTCAGTTTTGAAAAAATTTAATTTTTTGATACATGTCCCCTGGGGCAGGACCCAGGTCCTCAAACACTTTTTATGACAATAACTTGCATATAAGCCTTTAAAATGAGCACTTTTGATTTTTTCTGTTAGTGTCCCATAGACTTTAATATTGTTCACTGTTCGGCGAACAGGCGAACACCCGATGTTCGAGTCGAATTTAAGTTCGACTCGAACATCAGGCTCATCCCTACTGGTGAGTAGGACACCCTATTCGAGTACATGGGTTGTGTGGTTTGAATATATTGCCAAGTGGTGGAGGAATTTTATTTCAGCCTATTTACTGAAGATTTTACAGACCGTCTACAGACCATTTATTGTTTCTTATTTGTTTTTAGCACTTTGCACTTCCATGTAATTGTTATATGTGGTCATATTTGGTTTATCTCATTTATTTTATACTGGCACCATTACACAGTTGGTCATATAATTCACATCTAGTGCCCCCTATCACTCTTTCTATTTAACTTAGTAGATCATCTACATTTTTTGGGGAGCAGCTATTTAGTCTTATTTAATACTAGCTTCTGGTGTGAGGTTTTCATTTTCAAGTGTTCAAGGATTGCCTGAAAGCAGACAGGGTAGGAGCTAATCAGACATACTGGGGTAGGAAATTCCAGAGGAGGGGAGAGGTTCTGAAGAAGTCCTGGAAGCTAGCATGGGAGGAGGTAACAAGGGAGCTAGAGAGCAAGATACGTTGAGAGGAGCAGAGAGGACAATATCTTCAGATAAGGTGGGTGATGTAGCTGGGGGCAGTGCTGTGATTGGCTTTGTGTGTTGTGGTTGGTATTTGGAATCTTATAAGTATTATGCTCACTCTACAGCAGGCTATTATCTTTCTGTTGGAAGAGTTCAGGTTGGCAAGCACCCATAACCCTCTAGTTATACTAAATAACAGTGCAATAATCATTGTTTTTTTTTTTCATTTTATTTGTACTCTTCAGGTAACATCCCCTTTACTGCCAGTTCTCCTTCGTGTGTCCCCCATCTCATCCTTGGGACAGCGTATTGCAAGCATGATATGACAGGGGGGTAACTTCAGAATTTGTTGTAGAAACAGAGAGAGAAGGGAGAGAGTGGCAGCTCTGACAGGAACACATTGGAATCTGACACTGTCAAAAGTGTTGATTACCTGTGAAATTTAATAAACTTGCAACTTAAAAAGGACTTAATGATTTACAGAAAAAAGCAATAATGTTAGTAATATAGAAGATATATGTACATTTCAACTCCAAAAATACAAAAAAGTAAAGTCTGATAACAGGGTCTCTTTAAAGCTGAACTTTAGTCAGCTATTACATTTCACTAGTTTGTGTCCAACCCCCCCAGATAGTTAAGTAGAGGAAAACTTTCCTTATTTTCCACTCCCCTGAAAGCCAGTGCTCTATTTTACACTACTCCCCTCCACTCTGCTCCTGGAATGTGAGTAGGCCTATATTGTCTTCATGTACAGTGCAGGATCATTGGGCCTGCATTGTAATTGATGACATTGAAGATTGTGTGGTCATACAACTGGCGAACAGGAGTGGCTTTGTAGAACTGGTTGTGTAGTGGGGAGGAAGCCTGCAAGAGCAAGGAATAAAATGAGTATTCCTCTGCTTTAAACCTACCCTTGAATAAATAAGCACTTAACGCTTTTGAGGGACAGGGGGTAAATTAGCAAAGTTTTATGGCTGACTGGTGTTGTATTAATCTTTAGCACAGCTGTATGGGATATTTTAATATTTGGTTTACCAAACTTTAGTTTTATAATGGCTTTATACAAGGATACATAAATGCAAGGCTTTTTTAAATTGCTTATCCATTTTGAAAAAAATATAACAGCAATATTTTAAATAATAATTCCAGTACAGTTTAATAATTGCACATTACAGGTGATCTAATATCCCTGGATTCATTATTAAAACTTTTATTATTGACTAATACATGTTTCAGTATTTTATATAAGAATGCAATTTAAATTAGGTTTATTTCCCAGTTGCACTATTTTAGAGAATTAAATATTTATCACACATCTATTGACTTTTCATCTTATTCAAATTTGTTATTGGTTATTGTTCTTCTCATTATTTTTATGCTTTTAGCATTGTTACATAGATATTGTTTTTTTGTTTTTTTTTTCGATATTGTAGGAATCATTTCAGTTGCACAAGCGTATGGAATAATATTTAATCAGGAAAAACATTTTTGCAACTTTGGAAACAAAGTAAAATTCATAAATAAGAGGTTTATTCAGTAAAAAAATAAAATAAATAAAATTACATTGAGAAAAGCGCAGAATCACTTCCCACCAATAGGAATTCATCTTGCAGAAGTCTTAATTCAGTAAAGTGATCATTATGAAAAACATGGGTAAAACTTGAGAGAGGGACTAGTTTCTGGGTTTCAGGGTGAGCAAACCTTAATCCCACCCCCCTCTCAGAACTCTCACCTTTGCTTTTTTTTTTTTTAATTAAATAAGTTTTTATTGAATTCCCATATAAAAGTGCAAACAAACACAAGGTGCAAATGCCAAAGGCAGAGTACAAAATACAGGAAACAAGGTACAGTGTTATACATCCAACAAAGTACAGTAAGGTGACAATAGTACCACAGTGCAATAGAATACCACAAGTAATGATCATCTTTATTCGGCATTATCATTTTTACAGCATTCTACCCAGGGTTGACATAATTTTAATTTCAGAAAGGTGTCATGGGAGTTATTTGCTCACTTTTTCATTAGCAAAATTGGTTTGCATAAGAGAAATAACTTCTGACAGGTTAGGCGCCATCTGGCTTTTCCAGTGCCTAACTTTAGTGGTTCTGGCTTCCAGGAGAATACGGGTAATGATACTGTGGTATACAGTTGGATAGCTCTCTATTCCTAAATTCAAAAGCGCTCAGTTAGTCAGTTATGAGTTGAGAGATTTTGAGCCAAAAGTTAAAAATTTACACAATCATAACATTTGAAACAGGGTTCCAACCTGCCCGCACCCTCTCCAGCTAAACAAAGAATTGATGGGGGAAAACTTAGAAAAACAGTGTGGGGTGTAGTACCACTAAGAGGTTATTTTTTGTGTCAGCTCCCAATAGTTAGCACCATGCATTGCAATGTAAATTGACCAAAAGGCTTCTGCTAGTCCATAAAGTTGTCATTTAAATCTGATTTCCAGAGCAACATGGCAGTTGATTTGACAAATTATATTGTATCTCAAAACAGTGTGTAAAAAAACGAGATACCCTTATTAGGTGGATCTGTTGAGGTATAAAAGTTCCACACCTTAGGATGCACAGTCAGTACAGGGGGAGGACAAGAAGAGATTAAGTGGAAAATATGAAGTAAAGTGTAAGACAGCTTTTTTGGGAGTTTGAATTCTTCTATCAATTCATCCATGCCTTTAGATTTACATTCACAGAGTAAGTTGTTAACAGTAGAAAGACAATGTTAGGACAGTATGCTAACCAAAATATTTGGGATAATAGTTTCTAGAACCTGGATAAGCAACTTGACAGCATGGTTGAGTCTGCCACTCATAGAAGCGGTGTTATGAGCTCTCCATGCTAGGAGACATGCTTGGGTTAGCAATAACAACAACACCTTCAGCATCTGAGGCTGCCATAAGTCAGAGAGCAATATAGTGTAAAGGTCTGACACCTGCACAAGGGCGGATTCTATGTCTAGCCTGAGAATATACAGTGTGTGTTTAAACCAATGTTTAAGTTGATCTAATTGAGCCACTAGATAATAGGGGTGTGCATCTTCACTCACCTCGTGACTCGATTTGATTGCGATTATCCCGTCCACGATTCAATTTGATTTGATTCCGCAATGCATCATGATGCATCAAGATTAATACCCAAGTGCATATGGTTTTCAACTTTTCATCAAAAAATTAATTCAAGCAGTCAGAAATTGAAGAAATATATTTATTTATATCTGCTATTTAAACAAATTACTCCATGTTCCCTGCATATAGCAAAGTCTGAACATGAACAGTGCAGAAGACAACAGTATTTTTTTAAAAGAGTACTGTGACATCAAACTGTTGTGTATACATACATACAGTGCTGGCCTGGTGCAGTAGTTTACATTTTAATATTTTCTTTTATGAAGAAGTAAACTATAACTTGTAAACAGTAACACCTACATCTATAAAACAGAGCACTTCCAGTTCCTGACTGGCAAACATCACAGTGAACCTGTAACACAGTCACACAGTGTGTTACAGAACTTCCTGGTTCACCATGATGATTGTTTGCCAGTGCCACCACCACCACCAGCGCCAGTGAGTCAACACAGATGGATGGCTAGATCGGCGTTATAAGCTCTTGGAGTTGTGTCACCCAGTCACTTTACAGAAAACGTTACCTGCACTCTACTATGATACACCTGTAACTGAAGCCAAGTCACCATTAAAGGAAGCCGGAAAATCCTTGACAAAATAAATTGTCATCTAAATCTAAAAACCTTGGACAAATCTTTATGGGATCACAAATATATACATTTACACACCACAATACAAAAAAAAACACACACATCACTGAGTCATAATGGTAAAGGGCAGGCCATAGGTCAGGCGGGCAATGGCACAGTCACAGTCAGACATTAGGTCAGGTCTCTGTGTGTGTTTTTGTTTGTGTGTGTATTTGTGTGATCCAATAAAGATTTACTCCAGGTTTTAAGATTTAATTTATTCTTTCAAAGATTTACCTTCCTCTGGTGGCTTGGCGGGCATCAGTTGTCTTGAATTAAATACACTTTTAGAATATTTGGCTGAGGGTTAAGTTGACTCTCCCAAACATTGACAATAGACATTAGACAAGTGTGAAAATTCAATGGACACATTTTTGAAGACTGTGTCCAACACAATCTTCAAAAATAAACCATTTTCCCATCTCCCCCCAGTGCTAGAAAAGCTTGTTGTCACCCAGTCACTTTAAAGAAAACGTTACCTGCACTCTACCATGATACACCTGTAACTGAAGCCAAGCCACGCCACCATTAGAGGAAGCCGGAAAATCCTTGACAGAATAAATCAATTGAAGCTTAAAACCTTGAGCCAAACCGTTATGGGATCAGAAATATACACACACGTCAGTGAATCAGAATCATGAGAAAGGGCAGGCCACTGGGCCTGGGCCACAGTCAGGCAGGTAATGGCACAGCCACTCATCAGGTCGGTGTGTGGTTTTTCTTTTGTGTGTTTATTTGTGTGATCCAATAAAGATTTACTCCAGGTTTTAAGATTCAGTTTATTCTTTCAAGGATTTGCCTTCCTCTGGTGGCTTGGCGGGTGTCAGTTGTCTGGAATTAAATACACTTTTAGAATTTTATTTGACTGAGGGTTAAATTGACCCCCCCAAACATTGACATTTGACAATATACACATCAAGTGTGAAAATTCGATGGACACATTTTAGAAAGAAAGAAAGAAAGAAAGAAAGAAAGAAAGGAAAGAGAGAAAGAAAGAAAGGGAGAGAGAGAGAGAGAGAGAGGGAGGGTAAGACAGAGAGAAAGAAAGAGAGAGAGAGAGAGGGGGGAGGAGGAGAGAGAGAAAGAAAGGAGAGAAGTTCTCCTCCTTTCCTTCTCTCTCTCCACCTTTCCTTCTCTCTTCTTTCCTTCTCTCTGAGAAGGAAAGAAGGAAGGAAAGAGGGAGAGAGAAAGAAGGAAAGAGGGAAAGGGAAAGAAGGAAGGAAAGAGGGAGAAGGGAAGACGGAAGGAAAGAGGGAGAGGGGAAGAGGGAAAGGGGAAGAGGCCAAGAGGGAAGGGGAAGAGGGCCTTAAGGGGAAGAGGGAAGCGGAAGAGGGCCTTAAGGGGAAGGGTAGGGGGGGAGGGAAGGAGAGTAGAGGGACTAGGGAGAGGGAGAGACTGGGAGGGGAGACAGAGACTGGGCTGAGGGGGGAGAGGGGATGAGGCTTGGTTGGCATCAGTTGTTTGGAACTTTTAGTATTTGGCTGAGGGTTAAAGTAATCCCTACTTTTTTAAAACTGAATTAATGACAATCTTCAAAAATCAAAATCTCAGTGGCAGACACTGACAGTGCTATCAACAAAATATATAAAATTAACAACACTGGTGTGGTGTGGCAGACTAATGCCGCGTACACACGGTCGGACTTTTCAGCTACAAAAGTCGGACAGCCTGTCCGACATACTTCCGGCGTACCTTCGGCGGACTTGCGGCAGACTTTCTTACGAACGGACTTGCCCACACACGACCACACAAAAGTACGACAGCTTAGTACGCGGTGACATACACCAAGTCCGACGAGACTATAAAACGGAAGTTCAATAGCCCGTACGACACCCTTTGGGCTCCTTCTGCTAATCTCGTGTTTATCTCGTGTTAGTAGAAGTTTGGTGAGAGACGATTCGCGCTTGTGAGACTCGTATTTTTCAGTTCGTTTTAACTGTTGTTCAGTCTGTGCTTGTGAGGTTTGTATCTGCTTTTCAGTGCGTTTGGTCAGTTGGCATTGAGAAATCTTTGTTTTATTGGCCGCTCGTTCCTGATTTTCAGGTCGTTCTTCACAGGCCTTGCTGTTCTTCAGTGCGTTCTGTTTAGTGCGTTCTGACCAGCCGACCGTTTTGAAGCCATGTTACCTGTACGTACTCGTCGTAGAGCTCGTGCATTGTATGTGCTTGGTGCTGTAGTTTATTCTTCAGCCCAAGACCAGTCCATGAACAGGGCGAGGAGGAGTTCATGGACCAAGAATTGGTTGCTTCAGCGTGACCAGTTCTGTCACATGCCTTTGCTCCGTGAGATCCGTGAGAATAATCCTGAGGATTTCAGGAACTTTCTCCGGATGACGGACCCCGTTTTTGACCGTTTGGTGGCTTTGCTGACCCCCTATATCAGCAGGCAGGATACCTGCATGAGGCAAGCCATCACTCCGGAGCAGAGGCTGGTCGCTACCTTGCGGTATTTGGCCACAGGGAGAAGCCTGCAGGACCTTAAGTTCTCGACAGGCATCTCCCCCCAGGCTCTGGGGATCATTATCCCAGAGACCTGTTCTGCCATCATACAGGTCCTGCAGAAGGACTATATTAAGGTAAGATATTTTTCTTTTATTAGCATCACATGTTCTTTTATGTAATCTTTGATAATGTAATGTATTTCTTGCTTCAAACACTACTTCCCATCATTGCAATATAGTGTGAATGTCCCCTTTTTATCCTCACACATGCTGGAATTTTTTCCTGTTATTTTTTGTCATGCATGTATAGTTTCCTTCAATAACCTTCCCAGCATGAAGTGATGGGAACATATCCACCTAGTCTACTCATTTTGAATGTATTTTGTTGGAGTGTATTTAGTGTGCTTATAATTAGCAATTAGCTAGATTTCACAACCCCCCCCCACCTGAACTCACTCCAAATAGTGTGCTGCTAATTAGCAATTAGCTAGATTTCACAACCCCCCCCCCTGAACTCACTCCAAATAGTGTGCTGCTAATTAGCAATTAGCTAGATTTCACAACCCCCCCCCACCTGAACTCACTCCAAATAGTGTGCTGCTAATTAGCAATTAGCTAGATTTCACAACCCCCCCCCCCCTGAACTCACTCCAAATAGTGTGCTGCTAATTAGCAATTAGCTAGATTTCACAACCCCCCCCACCTGAACTCACTCCAAATAGTGTGCTGCTAATTAGCAATTAGCTAGATTTCACAACCCCCCCCACCTGAACTCACTCCAAATAGTGTGCTGCTAATTAGCAATTA